>CM040743.1:6985145-7197645 GCA_022829145.1 Albula goreensis | reverse complement strand
GGGACGCAGAGGAAAACTTAGCGCACAGCCGTATTTCACAGCGTGAAAGCCATAACTATGGCCTCAATACTCCTTTCCACTGACTTTCAATATTCCAAAGGCAAAATGAGCTCTCCTGGTATGTCATGTGTGTTGAGATATATCATATATCCAGATGTGAAATAATATGACATGTCTCATACATAAGCATTATCTTATTATTTTTCCACGCTTTCTGCTTGATGTATGGTGATCATTTTGGCACAAAATGGCCGCCTGCATTTATAACCCAGGAAGGTTATTGGTGGATGCGGTGAGTTCCCCCCTGCCTACTGTTGAGCACTTTGAGATCATAAAAGTGCTATATAAATGAGAAGTGTCCTAATGATTTGATTATTATTATTATTACAACCATAAAAAAATCATACACTGCCTGATTTGATAATCATTAAATCCTTACTAGCACCAACTTTCTTAGCTTTCATAACTATGTAGCATATTTGTATTGTGGCTCTCATTTGGAGAAACCTTCTGTAACCTGTTTTTAAACGTTTCCCCTTTTCCCCCCACCCACGCTCCAACTGAAAGTGTTCTCATCCCCCACCCATTGTGAATCCCCTCCGCAGATTCGGGAGGAAGCAGCCGTACACACAACGATCGCGAGTCTGCGGTGCTTTCCGCGCGGCACGTGTGAAATGGCCGCATATTGCCATCGCCCGGACAGGAACACGTCCACATTTGTTCGCTTCATGAACTTGGAGGTACCACAGCAAAGGATGCTGGGTATTGAACAGACTGATTGATGTATTTAACTGGATCACCGGCTAGTTTTTCCCGGTGAGGCCTCACCGATGTCGGCCTCGCTCATGAGGAACCTCCGGCCATAGCCGGTAACGGCATGGCTGCGACTCGGACATCCTGCCACGGGGGGCCCAGCTGCACCCCCGAACATGCTCCTTTGCTCCAGGCCCCGTCTGAAGGCCTTGTAACACTGTTTTTGAAAATGAGCTTTGAGTCGCAGGGACCGCGGCGCTGCTAGCACTGCAGAAAATGCACTGCAGTAAGACCTCTATCCCGGCAGCCATAAGCGTCCTTAATGAAAAATGAAACGGCTCTGTTTTTATTTAATCACTCATTTACTTTACTCGCACAGACCATGATATGTGACTGCGGCTATCTGCCACTGCTGTCCTGATACGCCGCGCGTTCGAGCTGAACAAGAGCACGACACACAGCCGCACAGCGCGTTTACGCTCTTTATCTTCACTGCCTGAGTTCTGCACAAACCCTGTGGAAAGAATGTCCTCATTTTCAGACAATAGATCAAACCAATTGAATCAAGTCAACCTGGGAACAGAAAGCATATCCTGTATCAAACAATATAAAAGTAGGAGGGGGGAATAAATCAAATAACACACGGATTAGTAAAAGTGTTTCAGATAAAAATAGTTCCCACCCATCATTCCTATTGGATTATTTTACATTCTAAAGCGTGTGTGTGTGTGTGTGTGAACATGTGCGAATGCTGCTATTTCTCATTCCATGGTGTATTTCAGACAGCTGCGATGTCCTTAACAGAATCTTTGCGAGCTTCATTGTTACTGTGTTGATCTTTAAAAAAAAAAACAAAAAAAAATTCTTCATAGTATTTTTGTTCCCAGAAGACTGATTGCTGTCTCTGTAAGAGTGCGCACTGCACACACTAACACGCAGAGGTTGTTCCTGCTATTCTGTTGCTTTCATTTTGTTTTTTTAATTGGGTGCTCGATTTGGGGCTTGTCCTACGAGTTGCAGGCGAATTGTTATTGAGTGCGAAGAGAGAAAGAAGGCCAGCAATCAAAGGGGATTTGAGCAACCACAGCTATTATAAACACAGCAACACACGTTTAAAATAAATAAAGAAAGAGAGAGGGAGAAAGGCGGGCCAGCGGCAGGAACAACAACATGATCTGATTTAGATCCATACAGGGTGCCCGAAACCAAGCCCACGGAAACTTAGCGGGTCCCACAAAGGGAACCTGCCCGCCAGCCAATGTACCTGCGGAAGTCCAGGAGGATTCTGCTGGATTCCGGAACGTTCTGGTTGAGCCAGGTGAGGAAGTGGAACTGCGTCACCGTGCGCGTCTCGTTGGTCTGCATGTTCTTCAGGTAGAAGCTCCGCACCAGGAAGTCTTCACACCAAATGTGCTCGGACACGAGGTTCACCTGCAGCAGGACGGACCCCGGTCACAGTCTATCACATTAGCGCACCACTTTTACCTTCCAAACGCGGCTCCGCAAAAGAATATGGGCTACATTCAATCAAATGTGTCTTCAGGGGCACACGCAACGGAATCAAAGCAGACATTACATTACAACAGAACGGTCTCTGAGTGTTTTAGCTTTTATTGGAGATAAGAAATCATGTCCTTTGGAACGGATTCTTTGCATTTTAAAACAGAATACCATATGCCCTAAAGACACTCTGGGCCAATCTTATTAAAGCCTTTAGCACATGATACACGATTTGAAACATCAGAAAATGACCCACATCAGCTGCAGACTGTAACTCAGTGTAAGTCTTGGTGTAACTCATCGTGCTCTGTAGACTCCTGTCACTAACAACATTCACAAAAAAAACCCTAAAAGACACATTCTGGGACACAGTCATACTGTACATACGCTAACTTATTTGCTAACAAAACTAGAAACAAAAACTCCTACTGAACAAGCAGACTCATAATCACCGTTCATTTTTATGAATTAATTTCATTCATTCTTCAGAAAGAGAGAATATTGGATGCCCTGTTTCCTGACGCCTTACAGACCCATCAGTGGCCGATGAGTAGTTCACTGAGTCCATGAGGCCTCTCTCCCCCCGCGGGCCCTCAGTGCTCACCTCATAAATGTGGTAGAGGTTGGACCCCTCGTCCGGCCAGTAATGGTAGCTCTGCTTCACTCCGTTCTCCGTGAGGGGCGTCAACATCACAATGACCACGCAACCGTTCTCCCACACCATCTGGATGGGGGGGGAGGGGGGGGAGAGGAGAGGTGATCAGAAGGCCGGGGTTGCACGGTGACCGGGTAATTACCACATGACATGCAGAGAACGCACCCACCCCGCCCCCCAATCATGTTTGCTGTTCTGATGGCCAATGCCTTCTTCTTTCAATGAGAACATGGCTGAAAATCAACATTTGATTGACACGCATTACTTTCCAAAGAATCCCAGAAATCCCGCCTTTTCCTCCCTATTCAGCTCCTAAATAAGGCTGTTCATGGCGTGTGTCTTTCTTTCATATCCTCACAGAGCAATCCCAGCCCAGATTTAGGCCCTTCACAATGAGCAATGACTCAAATACGCCGTGCTGTGACGTTTGAAATTCGGGCAGGAGTTCCATACGATGCTCTGGGGAGAGGACAACCCTTCCATAAGTAGATTATTTTTCTCCTGAGCAGACATTATGGACCTCAAAACGCTGACACGGTTGGGTTTTCACAGCCCGCCTAATTAAAGGCTTCATCTTTGGTTCAGTTTCATATTGTCTGACCGTGCATGCAAACGTATAAGACCAGGCTTCGCTCCACACCCATATATCATGCATATGGTTCTCATCCTTTGTACATTTGAAGTTTAAAGACTCAAGAAATTTCACATTTATTAAAAAAAAATCACTCCACAATCTTTGCATGTAAAACGGCCTTGCTCTATGGGTTCATTTCATCTTATTAACAATTTAATGTGCTTTCGAAGCATCTAAGAGCCTGCTGAAGTCATTATTAAAATGAGAAAAAATATGGACATTATGCAAGCAATAAAATACAGTGGCAGTGACTATAAACTAATTTCTGAGATCCAACCCAGTGGGTGCATCACAGCATGCAAACATAGCGAGAATGACTCGATAAAAAAATCAGAAGTGATACATTAGACCCTGTGCTGCTTTTACCAAATGAAACAGGGCAGACAAAATGCTGTTTAATAACATCTCGAATTTTCCTTTTTTTTGGTGAACTTTCAAGTTCATATCTGCTTACTCAGTGCTGTATTTACTCTTTGTTCTCCAGTCATTCCTAACTACATTTTCATTTGGTTTTAAACCCAAAGTAAATGCTGTATTTTATCAGCAAATGAAAAAAAACGGCTCTAACAATTATTGGCTCCAGCCTTCATACTCAGCAGTACCTCATATATTTCTTATAAATTTATAGCCAATAACTACAATGTTAAACACGGAGGTAAAATACTTTTGTGCAATATTTCAAAACAGGCAGACACTAATTAGATTCACTGAACTGTGTACTGCAAGTTGGGATGGTTGTAAAATATAAATCTGTATTTGAAAGCTTGTTTGGCCTCAGCCACGGGCGACCTCCACAGCATGAGAGAGAAGAAACTAGAGAGCGAAAGGGAGGGCTGAGCACAGAGGTGATCGCCATGCCGACAGAGTGAAACCACCAATCAGCAGTGAGCGGGGAGGGGCTTAGGCACTAGGCATGGACCTTCAGCACAGGATTGGATGATGAGCAAACATAGAGAACGATGCATGAGACCTTCTTTATAGCATGCTGTTATAATGACAACGTTCAGTGTGGGCAGAATTTGAGTGTAGGCCCAAGGTTACAACAAAGCTAGTTTCACAAAGTCACACACATTCCATCAACTTTCTGTACGTGGTTCATGACACAAATGAACGTTGCAAGCTCAAAAAACAGGATATAAGACATTGATATTATGCTCCAAGTGGATTTATGTAACCCTACCCATGAACAGAACGTTTTGGCCCTCAGGTCTTCATCAGGTAAAGGTGATCACATTTTTATACCTTTACACGCCTCATCAGTTGTCCGCATATACAGGTCTATACATCCAACATTGACAGAGTATCCCTAATTTATTCATCTACACATTTAGCCACATATTTATCAGCCCTATTGTCTAATCCTACCGAATATGCTAACTCACGTGCCTGAGGACCCAGCACTGGAGACTAAATAAACCGCTAGTGTATCAAACACAGCAGGCTGAAGGAACTCATAAACATTATAGATCCCCCCTTCAAAGACACCCAACCTGCACAAAACACGAGTTAATTGTTCAATTCCACAGGATAACTAAGATCACCTTTGGGAAACAATGCTTGCCAAATTAATTTGACCAATTTATGCGATGAAGATGTGTGGGGGTTTTCCTCCGCACTCTTCTATGAGCACAACCGGTCTCTGTTCGTTACCTGCCAGAAGTCGGCAACAGTGGAGGGCAGCGGGCCCTGGGTGGCGATGTAGGCGGGGCTGCGGGGGTCATGGTCCATCTGGGAGACAGAGGAAAGAAACAGTGTGATCAGAACACAGTCACAAAAGTCAGTGAGCTGGTGACCAATGACAGCATATGCAAAAAACTTTTCTACAAGTCTCAATATTAATATTAAATAATAGAGAAGAATTTATTTCTGATTCCAATTTTAAATGGCTGCTCACTCAGTCTCAACCCAAGACACTCTCACGGGGCACCTGGGTAGCAAAGGCAACTTTTCTTTTCTGCGTTTCCATCATTCTGAGTGGTGCCAGCAGATTTGATGATGTAAGTGATTGAATGGGGTACTTCATCGTTTCAGGCATCCAACTTCAACATTCCGTGCTGACCCTCACTTGATTGATCAGATCCAGTAAAAGTCCATTGGCTAATTAGCTAAACATTTCTGGACATTCAAGTCCCTGAATATATAATGAAATTCAACGTTATGAAAGATTGCATAATGTATTTCATAATAAGCAGATCTCTAGCTTTAGATTTAATTAAATGTTTACAGATACATAAACCATGTCAGTGACACTACCCATGATGATAAATTGTGTATGTATTGTCTTATTTTAATCACAGGCTTTGATTATGATGGACATTATACATGTAACCTTTAACCTCAGCACAAGAGAAAGCAAAAAACAGCTTGTTTCTACTGTATAGATTATGGCTGAGATTCTAAGTGAAATGTAGCGACCCATAATCAATCACAGAGACAGTTACATAAAGAGAGATATTACAAATGAAGTATCCCAATGCTCAGTACACTGTTTTTCCAGATAACTCACAGCTGGTGGATATACTGCTCAGCAGTTGATGGCTAGGGCTCAATCATACCTGCCTCCGGTTTGCAAAGAAGTTTGAGTGTTGATTTAATTCAAAGCAAACACAGTTTCCCCTTTAATTGTGGTAATCACTGAAATCACAAAACTGTCTCTGAGAAACATGCCATGCATTTGATTATAAAGGGACAAATTCTGACTGCCAAATCAATGAATAATGACAAGTTATTTGACAAGTCAATGTTTCATTTGTACTGTGTACACTGGCTATCAAACGGCTTTTGAAAGCCTACACTTCACCAGCCTGGAAAAAAACCCACTGAGATGAACCCTTCCCCAAAAAACTAAACTTTAAAACCGTTCATCAATAACACACTAAAAATGAACCCTGCACCAAAATGCTACACTTCACCAAATGGGACAAAAACACACCGAAATGAACTCTCCCCTGAAACACTACAATTCACCAGCGTGGACAAAAACACACTGAAATGAACCCTGTACCAAAACGTGTGCCCAACTACAACAATATGTGACTGACAGCCAAAGCACTTTTCATGTAAATTGTATGGAACGTGCAATTAAAGGAGCGGCCAATTTAGCTCAGAGCAATTTATAGGAAAGACAGATAATTCCAAGACTCACATACATGGAAATGGTTTTAATAGTCTGCTCTTCCTTTATGAACTGAAATAATAAACTGTTTAAATTAGTTCCAGCTCGCACAGAAGATTACACCTTTAACATAAAATGTAATTACTGTAATAATAAGTGTGCAGTATCAAAGAATTAACATATCAATTAGCGTGTATGCTGTGTGCGTTTCCCATACGCATGCGCACATAAAACTTCACAAGCATTGACTACAATCAGATTATCATCAAATCACAGCGCTATCGATTAATGTCTATACATACCTTAGGTATGATAATACAGCCATAAAAATACATAATGTAAGAATCAAACATATCCAAGATCTGAGAATAGTTTGTAAAATGCACTGCAAATATTTCAAAAGATTTTCCGGAAAATATCACTAAAACCACATAAATCAAAGCAGAAAACAAATAGATTTTGTATACATGGTCTTTATGTTTTGTTTGTTTTTATATCATGTATTTATTTGTGTATATAATTATTATACACATATCGATACACATATCTGAATGATGCATACAGGTATTTACCGAGTACACATCTGGTACAGACTGACTGCAGTGATGGGAAATGACCATTGCCGTTAGCTTCACTGAAAGACCGTAGATCCCAGCTAAATTCAAGGCAATGTCACATTTCAAACACGCGGTTATGAGGTACCCGCACCCAGCTCACTTCCAGAATAGCAAAGCTAGAATAATACAAGGACAGAGGGCTGTGTTGTTTTCTCTTTGCTGTAGGTAAGCTGGGGGGCACAAGAATCTCAGCACGTCCTCCTCCCCTGTCCACCCCCCCTCCACCCGCCCATCCAGAGCCCAGCTGTGCGGGAGGAGACGTGCTTTTCCACTGTGCTGGAGGCCCAACATTACAGCAGAGAGAGAGGGAGAGAGGGGGAGAGAGTAAGAGGGATAGAGAGAGAGAGGGGGGGAGAGAGAGAGAGAGAAAGAGATGGAGCAAGAAAGGGAGGAGGTTGTAGAAAAAACAACTAATTAGAGTCAACCAAATTAAAACACAACAAAAACAAAACTGTATCATTTCTAGGGAAACTTACGCAAAGACTAAAGAAAATTAGCACGCCATCTTACTGTAAAATGATAATGTTCTGTGGCAGAATATTTGAGAGAGCCAGCGGAGAGGGAGAGAGAGAGAGCGTGAGTGAGGGAGGGAGAGAGGAGTAGTGAATGAGGGGGACAGGCGGGTGGTTGGTGAGGGTGGCTGGGGGGCGGGTGTCTTGTCTAAGCTCCTTTGGAATGAGCGCTAGTCTCCCAGAGGTGAATGGTCCCTGGCATATGTGGCTAAACTCAGTACTGCTGTGACGGAATCTATATGCTCCATGGTAGCTGGACGCCCTCGTCCAATCAGACCACCCCCAACCAGATCCCTGCCTCTCGCCCGCCAGAAAAATATTACGCATTGTTTACTTGTGGCATGATTTCTGTGTGTTTGCGTGTGTGTGTGTGTGTGTGTGTGTGTGTGTTTTTTCCTCCCTCTTTTCCTGGAGACGTAACGAGGACTAAGCGCGAAATGTGACAGACGTAATTATCGCTGTTTGGTTCCGCACAGCCAGAGCCTGCATGTGCTGTAATTACCAGGCCTCTCTCCTGCCGCTCTTGGGCGATTATGTTACCGCCGCATTGTCTGCGTGCGTCTGCTGTTACCGGGCGGGACAGACGCTACCGCTCCTTTGTTTCTTCCCTCTTACCACAAAAAAAAGAAAAGAAAAAATGATAATAATATTCTCTAAGACTGCTTCACTTCTCTCTAATGTCTGTGTGTGGAGAGACAGTGGATATGCAGGGAATAATAATTTTTTTTTTTTTTTTTTCGCTCTCTGTGCTCCAGTTGAGACGCCAGTCAGCGCAGCACCACGGGACCAGAGAAAGCCGCAGCGCCATGATTGGCTGATTGACCCATCCTTCCGCCGCCTTCGCCGCTGAGTATTTCTTGGACACATGACCATTTTCTCCATCAAACCACGCAGCTATAACAGCACAGACAGCAGTATACTGTTCTAATCAGTTCTGAGGTCAAGACGGTTTCATGACCACAGCCCTCACTGTTATGTTACACATATGTCTGTGAGTATATGTTTCATTACTGTCAATATGTGTTTCATGCCACAATTATGACCGCATGTGAAAGTTATATGCACAGCCTAATTAACTGAGCAGCGGAACTAAGGGGCCCAATTTAACCAGAAACCAGCAAAGCTCCAAACACAGACGGGCCCTAACACACTCCTGTACTGAGGGAAACAGACAACTTTTCCGTCCCGTTTATCAGAGCCCATGAGTGCTACAAGCGTTATCATTTTCAGCTCTTCATGCCTCAGTCTTCCACATGCAACCCGTACCGACAGCAATACAAAATATTTTTATCAAGAGAATAAAGGTATACCCTTTAACATAGGTTTAGTTTTCACATTTCGCTTTAGATTCCTAATAAATAAAGCGATCAGCAGCATAATGCTATACTTTGATAGCTGCAACAGTAAAAACACAGGCTGCCTACAGAACACGGAGACACACAGAATCGCCTCTCTGTCGGTAAAGGGTTTGTGTGTCTTTTATTTTAGCCTCCTGGACCAGGCTGCCAGCTCCAGCTGTGAGCCGCATGCAGCTCTTTGTGGTGATTGGTCAGATGTTTGCATTTTGAACATTTGCTTTTGAACGCCTTTTCCTCTGCTTCTCATGGAATCCCTGTCTGGCAGGCCCCAGTGACGTTATCAGCTATATTTGCTTTTACCCACTGTTAAAAAACTCCAGCTTTTCTTCACCTGATGTGCATGACAACCCTAATTTACCCTTTTTCATAAAACGATAGATGTGGCGTGCTGACATGAGACTCTGCTTCAAAACTCCCAGAAATAGTCATTATGAACGATAGAGGGTTTGAAGTTTGCTTGCATAGTGTGTGAATGTGCATTTGTACTTGTGCATAAGTGTGCGCATGTGTTTGTGCGCACGTATGTGCGTAAACGCTCATGTTCGTTTGCGCCATTTACGATTGTCACCAAGCAGACGAAGATGAGCGTTGAAACAGACACTGAATGAGCCATGACTCAAACCCATTTAGCCCTGCTTCATCGTGCGGCTCTCAAGGTCAACCAGAACCAACCCTTCACAGGATTACTACACAAAATAAAGCATAAAGACAAAGCAAAAACCAAAGAACATTAAGGTCACATATTCTTTCATTGCCCACAGGAGTTACGGTCGAGCGCCTTCTTTACAAAGCTGCCTCATTTGTGCCATGAATAATTATTACCTTGAAAAATACAGTATGAATCCACTTTTCTGTTATGCTGGCCCGGTTTCCCTGCGTGACAATGGTGAGTACCCAGAGAAATAAGCACTGCGCTGGTTCTACGTGCGGATACTCACGATTGGACTGGCATTGATGTAGTCTGAATTGCCTTGGTTATTCTCAGACTTCAGGGTTATTCTGGAGTGGTCATCTGAAAGAAAAATGCAGAGAATGCCCCGGCGTCAACAACGCTGCGAACACAAGTCTAAGATGTTCCTCACTCAAATGTTTTATGTATTTGTATATAAGACAAAGACTTGCACACACACACACACACACACACACAGGAGATGGAAGATAGATTTGCTACATAGGACTACTTTTTTGAGTGGAAATACCATCATTTTTCTAAAATCATTTCTTTATGAATTCCTTGGTTTGAAATTCCTCATTGCTATTCAAAGCCCCTCCCACACAACATCCTCTATCTTCCTCACAAGAAAGTAAAAAGTAAAAAGAAATGAAAACTGATTTAGACACAACACCTCTAAAGAGCACCCCTGGACATGGCCTGGACCCAGTCACGTGAACCTGAACCCTTAATGAGCATGTGCAGTTTCATCAAACACACACTACTATTAAACATTATTTTATTTTAATATGTCTTATTTTATTTTAGAAAAACAAACATGTCCTTGGATCGTGTTATTTTCATTTTAGAATAGAATAGTATAGGCCCTTAAACGGATGAAAGTCTAATCTAAAGAGACTAAGTTCAGTTGTCTGGTCCTGCCCCATGTCTTTGGCCCTCACTTACACACGAGCACGGTGTTGGAGCGGTTCTTCTTGGCGTTGCCGTCTCTCTGGGCGATGGTGCATGCGTTGGGCTCGGCCTGGTAAGCGCACAGAGCCTCCCACTCTTTCTCCAGCCGGTTCTTGTTCTTCAGGTGGTCCTCCATGTAAGACTGGAAACACACAAACACAAGCACGTGTGAGGCCGACTCTGGGTATGGTGGGAATTCTTAAAAACATCCAAAGTCCCAGCACCTAGGCACGAAAGGACTAAAGATGAAAGTCCCAAGCTGAAAGGACTGAAGTTGTAAGTCTCTGCACCAGCCTGAATGGACTAAAGTCACTGCAGCAAGCTAAAAGGACTAAAGGTCAAATCTCATTCCAAAATGACGACTGCAACGTCTGCGCAGCCCAGCCGTGTACCCTTTTTTACTATCAATTTAACACTTGATCTGTGGTATAGTAGCCACAGAAATTATGGGGAGCTTGCGGCCCACATCACTGAATCTCCAATCACTACTGCATCAGTTTCCATGTATGATTTGAAACTATGAAAAACTGTCAGACTCATAACCTGTTTTTCAGATATTCTTTATCAAATGAAATCGCCTTCTCCCTTAGTGGTGCCTTTTTGTGACACACAGGGAAAAACAATCACATTAGCAGGGCTCAATTCAGCACAGACAGTTTAAGGAGTAAAAGCTAATTCACAGTATATCAATTAGTTTTGGGTGAACACAGTCTAATTAGAATGCAAACAGACATAGCCAAGCGCTATGCAGTCATATTTGGGACTATTATATTCAAAATGACAAGCAATTTAGCTGAGGCCATTACCTCCTATACTGTACTCATAATTTAGTAAAGAGAATTGACATTGATTAACTCCCGGTAATAAGACTGTCATTTTCCCTGAAAACTAACTATGGGCTCAGGCTGCCTCCGGTCCCTATGCCAGCCATTTCGGGTTTGGTTACATCCAGTAATTTGAAGTCATTGCTTTTTCAGGAGAGGTGATTTATTTTGGAACAGCACCGCTGTGGCGGTAGTGCGTACACTAGTTATTATCCTGAGCTACGGAAATGAATGAAGAGCTCGGAGTTTGCGGCGGTTTGTTTGAAAAACAGAAGTACCCATGGCTCACAAAGAGGCCTACAGCCCTGTGATCACCTTTGAAGGCGCCATGCATGGGAGAGTAGATTCCCTTACATACGTGCACATAGACTTTAACATTACAGCATACACAGAGAAAAATGTGCACAAAAAAAGGACAACATGAACATTTTTGTTCATCAACAAAAACTAGGACCTCACACATTCAAGCAAAGAAACTGGTATCTTACAGTGTTTCATAACAAAACAAAAACAAAAACAAGTGTGTCCTTTGAATTCCAAGGGAAATGCCTCTGTACGAGTGAATTAATACAGAAAAAGGACACTATTCTCATCTTAAGTGAGACACGTTTCAATGACTGCACTGCCAAAAAGGGTAGGCAAGCAGTGGAGGGATGAAATCAAGCAATTTGTGGTGGATTTATAGCCTGGGACCCAAACTACATGCATCTGAAATACTGCGACTGAGAGCACAGCTGACTGAGCGGAGAGGTGAACAGGCTACTACAGGGACCAGACTGCAGAAGAACTGTAGGCCTGGGCTCAGGCTTCACGATGAGCGTTTAAAAACTGCAGCGCTCATCCCTTGCAGAGCGGTGGGTTTTAAATAGGTCTTTAACCTTGGCCTTTCAGTGCTAAAGCCCGCACGGCCTGCAGAGCGCTCCTCGTGTCAGCAGAAAGAAAGCCGTATTACTGCTGCAGAGTGGGGGGAGAACAGGCGACCCTGCGGGTCAGCCAAAGACCGTCCCTGCAAGGCGCTCCAACGCCACAGCGCCAAACTGAGACGCGCCTTTACTGAAGCACACTGTTGGCCGTGGACCCCTCGGAGGAAATACAGCAGCTACAGTTTTCAGGTGTTTCAGGTATATGCTCTTTTTTTAAAAAAGGGACATAGCTATAAAACACAAATGTTCATAAAACATTGCTGTGAAATATATGTCAATATATTTTCCATATATATGCATTG
This sequence comes from Albula goreensis, assembly GCA_022829145.1. Classification (NCBI taxonomy): domain Eukaryota; kingdom Metazoa; phylum Chordata; class Actinopteri; order Albuliformes; family Albulidae; genus Albula; species Albula goreensis. Next base: position 7,184,828 of record CM040743.1, on the reverse strand, counting down.
CCAGTTCTTTGAATGGTTTCTCATGTACTGTTCACTGTTAAGAGCTCAAAAAATCCATTCAGATCCTGATATATTTTGTATGTATTTCAACATACTTGGTTTCCTTAAGTGTTGTGAGTCCATTCATGAACAGATATATTTCACTAAACCTAATTTTCAGTCATGAAGAGAGCACAGTGTCATACGTGTGACTATAAAGGTTTCCATCTCAGATACTCTTAGCAGACTGTAATGCCTTTGGCAGGTTCAGGGTAAGGTCCCATTCACTGTAAGCCTTGACGGGGGTGGGCTACGCTCTGACTGCTGTGGAGAGGGGGGGTCCTCACAGCGACAGCACACTCTCTCTCGTCACACAGATTACACTCTGCGGTGTGAAACTTCCCAGAGCGAGAGCGGCCTGAAAATTGGCACTGATCCAATTATGCGCTGCCGCCAAATGTGTCCAAACTGGCCCGATAATTTTCCTGTGAGGCCAAAAATGATCCATGATGACCCTCTCATTCAAATTTTCTTCCTGCTTGTCTAATACTAGCCTGGACCACAACACCCCCCCTTCCACCACACCTCTCCCTACGCCCCCCCTCTTCGCTAATGCCAAAGTAATGGGGTTTTGTAATGTGTAAGGGGATTATTTCAATCCAATCAGGAGATGCTGGGATCACTGTGTGTCAGGCAAACACTCACTAATCCCTCCCCCTCCCCCAGCAACTCCCCCCCCCCCCCCCAATTTACAACAGCCAAAGGTGCTCAGTAAAATCACAACAAGTGTGTCTACAGCCAGAGAAACAGTGATGTGCCAGGACACACCGAGAGAGGGGCCAATTGTTAGGACTTCCAGTTCTCCCCCCCCCCCCACCACCCCCTCTTCCCTTTTTTTTGGCAATTGACAGACACGGCAAAATGTGACGTGAGATTAAAGAGCAACACATCGAATTGAGCATTTCACACTGTTTTCACATTGCACTCGCCTAAAAATAACCTGGATTAAAAGAACACGGAGAAGAAAGCTCATAGGAAAAACCAGGATTAATCCTCTCCACAAAAAAAAGAAAGAATCGTCCTTAAGACAATCTAACTGTGACAGTAATTAAACAGCACACTTCTACACATCTGGTATGCAAATTCCTGGTGTGTACTGGCTCTTCTGTGCCCCACACCACCGCACCTCCTAGATGCTACATAAATTCACAGCAACATAGAGACCTAATCTCTATGGACTCCACACAGTATAATCTATAACACTTACTTGCCCAGCAACAAAAGACAAGATAATGTGGTTTATATAGACAGAGAGTTAATCCTCTTAAGACAAACCAATTCACAAGGCAAGGCTTTATACGAAATTAGATTCTGAACAAGTAGCGTGAGACAAGCTGATTCATTAAAACAGATAAGGTGGAGGGGAAGATAACACGGGATATTTCCCTTTTTTCTGGAGGTCAAAATCTGAAACAGTTCAAGAAATTCTTATCGCTATTAAGCTCATTTTTGCAGCATTTTGTTGGAAATGACCCCCGGTTTGCCGTTGAGCCATTTAGCCCTGCACATTCATACCGCAAAGACTGTTTAGCAGACCGTGTTCCCTCAGGTCACAATAAACGTCAAGTTTCTCATCTCCGGCTCGGTTAGTCGATGCTGGAAACAGGAAGCATAGCGTGACATACACATGCTCAAAGTTTTCAGCTGTTAAGTTTGGAAGGAAACTTGTGCTTCCATCTGAACTGCATTGACAGCTTAACTACCATATTTTTCCTATACAAACATGAGACCAAAGCCAATTCTTTTTAGGGCCATATGAAACTCAATTTGACAAAAGTTGTCCTTGAGTACGTTTTCTTCTATTGAAGGCAAGGAAACATGTTAATTGGATGGTTTTATTTTCATTCTACAATAGAGTAACATTGGACTAAACATTTTCTAAGTCCACTTCTCTCTGAGAATGGTTGAAATTCTTTGCCGTCTTGATAACCTGACAGCTAGTAACGTATGCAGATATTTTTCTTAAAATACAGTGACCCCTTGTTAAAAACGGATTTCGGTTATAACAGACTATTTCTGCTGTAACACCATGTGTGGCCCATTCTGGCTCATTCTCTTTTTCTCTCTTTACTCCCCTCTCTTTCTCTACCTCCTTTCACTGTTCTCTTTCCCTTTCTTACTCTGTCTTTTTTTTTTTCCTTACCTCTTTCTCTCTTCCCTCTTTCTTTTAATATTCATTGTTATTGCTAGCTATTACGGTGCCACATCGTATCACAAAGGATTCTTTAGAAACTTAATTAAACTGACACAGTCTGAGTATTGTTGTACACAAAACTCTAAGTAAATATGGCTTGGTACCACAGCCAAAGTGGGACTACTGTGTTTTTTTTTTTATCACCTGGTTATATCATACTATCGATTATAGCGTACCCCCTTTCCTCCCAATTAGTCCGGGTTAACAAGGGTTCACTATATCAATGAACCTCAGGCATGATCTGTTCAAATCTAGCAAGGTAGACACTTAACCAATCATATTATGTGTGAGAATCCGAGTGCTGCTGTCATGTACTATCAATGCTATCTAACACTCTGAGATTCGCATCAATTACCAACGATGTCATGTTTCTTGGCATCATGATTAATGCTGTCCCTGGTGGATAAACAATAGGTAGCTTATCAATATTCTAACAGTGAGGGTGGGCTTGATTGAGGAACCACCTCATTTACATCAAAATGTTGACCCACCAAGCTAATTATGCACTTCAAGCCTGCTACTACTCCTGTTTACAACACAGTGAGGGATAGCTGAATTTCAAGATCTTAATCTTAAAGTACGCACAGTAAGAAATACAGTGTAAAAATAGGACGGAATAGCCCTTTGTCTAGGATTGAAACCTGTTCATACGCATGCAACTTATACAGTGCTGTACAGACGAACTGCAGTAATTTCCTTATGTACATATAAGGAGCTGTGACAGTGAGAGAGTGGTCGCTGTCCATGGTCCTGAAGCTAAGACACTGTCATATTATGTGTTTGTGCTATCGGAATGACACTGAATGGCTGCAACATCTAGATGCGCAAACATAATATGTTCCAAATGCTATTAGGAAAGGTGAATATATGGGCAGGAGGAAATTAAAGCGATGTGTGTCCATCTGATAATTGCCTGTGGTGTTATTTTCATAACATGAACCATATAAAAAGCACATAAACATGGATTATCGCCACCACTGAATGTCTGACAACCAATGCAACTGCGACCGCATGTAATAAAGGCCTGCAGTGTATTTTTATATTCAGGATGCAAAGCCAGAAACAAGGCGGTAGAAGGTCTTTGTCGAGGAAGATACACTGCACATAAATTTCATATGGCTTACATGAGAGTCAGCTCACTTGCAGTGTTACAGTTTTCATACATCACCTTGATCAAGATTTCCAATAAGCCCCATAGCACAGAGCCCACTCCCCTCTCCTCTGTCTGGCCATTGGGCTCTGAATACAACACAGTGCAACTTCAGCAAACCGCCCGTTGAATATCTTTTTCTTGGGTCCAGTACCGTTTTTTTTTTTTTTTTTTTTGCTGCCTAAGTTCACCAGTCACTGAAGAATTTAATGGAAACGCCGTAAATAACAAGCACATTATTAGGTACAATAATATCACTACGGAGACGCTTTATGTATGTGACCCACTATCGTTTTTTATTGGTGGCATTGTCTAGAGCTTTGAGCTTAATACTGGCCAAATTATCAATAAAAACTGTGTATCGGTCAAGCTCTACCTCAGTGTCAACCATAAAAAATGAATTAAAAAAAAAGAATAAAATTCTATTCATGGCACAGAGTCTTAAATAAGACAGTGGGGGATCGTGTTCTGGAGCCATTTCCTGTTCTGGGCTCAGGATGTGGAGGAGTCTTCGCATCTTAAAGATGAATGCCTGCCTGCCTGTCTGCTCTATAGCTCCAGCGTTCTGCCATCCCACTCCAAAGACGCTGACAGCGGGGGTCTGCGCTAGCATCTTGTAGCGCGCTGAGCCTGAGGATAACACTGGGGTGCTATCGCTAACGCCGTTGGCAGGGGATGTGTGAATGAAGCTGGCAAGCAAGAATCCAATCCCAGAGCAGCGAGAGAAAAAAACACACACACACACACACACACATAAAAATCAACAATAAATTGAGATTTGGCACGAGGTACAAGCGAGGTGATGTGTTTTTTTTTTTCTTTTTTGGATGCCGTTGCACAGTAATCTCTGAACTTTGCTGCAGGATGCTTCTCAGCATGTACATCTGTGATGGAGGCATGCCAGAATAGCTGTTACAGCCAAGCACGGGTGTCAAACTTCAGTCCTGGAGGGCCGCAGCTTTCTGTTTTTTTTTTTTTTTTGTAATTTCCCTTCAATTGGCAGCCATTTTAGGCCCAGGAATCCAGGTGTGTGGTCTCTTTAGCAAATCAGCGATTTATATGAATCAATTAAGTGCTGGAACAGAACGAATCCTGACACCCCTGTTGAGAAGGATACACAATAAAATACCAGGCAGACCCTGGCTCTACAGCTGAGCAAATCAGGAACCCACAAACTGGCAACAGTGCTTAGCTAAGACCAGATCAAATAAGACTTTGCTCCTTCTCTGACTGTACTCCTCCTCTTCACCGCATGTGAGGGTTTCTGTGCCATATTACCCAGGTCTCAAAGGTAAAAGGGTTTCGTCTCAGATTAATAAATAAAGGGATAAAAAAGGAGACACTTTTTCATATCACTTGTCAAAATGTAGATAGCTCCAATAGTCAGATAACTGCAATAAGAATAAGCCCCCACAGAATAAATGCGAAACGATCAACTGTCAAGCAAAATGAGGGAGGGGAGGGGCTTTTCAACTCTGAAAGGTCAATAAAAGCTATACCGTTCCTTCAGCGGAAAAGAGAAGACACAGAATCTAGAGAGAGAGAGCGGGAGAGAGAGAGAGAGAGAGAGAGAGAGAGAGAGGAGGGGGGATCGTGGGAGATTGTAGTACGTGAGAATGAGTGTCTTAAGGGAAAATGCATTGCATTGTTGGAGACAGAGAAGATGTGGTATGTGTGTATGTGTGTCTTATGGGGGCCTGTGCATTGCATTATGGGAGAGGTAAGTTAGCTGGAATGTGTGAAATGTGAGGCTTAGAGATAAAGGAGACAGGTGACATGGTACGTGCACACATTAGTGGGTGGGGGGAAGGCTGTGAGTTGCAACACAGGGCTGAGAGAGAGACTCAGGGAAAAAGAGAGAGAGAGATAGAGATGTAATGTGAACAGAGCAGAGGAGATGGAGGAAGGGAGAAAGAGAAGATGTAAGAGGGAACGAGGGAGATAAGAAAGGGAGAGAGGAGTGGGGGAGAAGGAGAAAAGCTGGGGGAGAGAAAGACGTGAGAGAGAGCAAGGAGAGACATGAAGATGAGGTAGTGAAAGAGACAGAGAGAAAAGACTTCAGTCTTTTCCTTCTGTCAAATTATAAGACAACACTGAAAGACATGAGAGTGGAACACAATGATGGGGCGAGAGAGAGAGAGAGTGAGAGAGAGAGAGAGATGAATTAGATAAGGGAATGAGGATTACAGAGAGGAACGTAGAGATGAGCGAAAGATTGAGAGGGATGGAGGGAAAAGATGGTGGGAGAACAATGAGTTACAGCAAGAGAGCAACAGAGAGATGAGAGACTGACAGAGAGAGAGAGAGAGCGAGAGAGAGAGAGTGAGGCGGGAGATGGACAGAGCGTTGAGCTTGCGTGACGGCGGGTGCTCTTTACCAGGATCATGTGACCGGTGGAGATGTCCATGTTGGACTGGGCGGGCTCCTCGCACCAGGAGGAGGTGCTGCTGCGGGCAGAGGGGCTGGGGATGGGTCCATCGCTGAACTGCGAGGAGACGCTGTTAATGCGCGACGAGTGAATGGGCTCGGGCCGCTCCGATGTGCGCACTGCCATGCGCTGGCGGCACAGCTCCTGCAGGGGGCGACACGGACAGCAACACTATGAAAAAAAAATGCTATTGATGTCACACAACTCTACCATTACCACAAACAGGAGCAAAAAAAATTAAGGTTAAGCAGGACTCTCACCATTTCTACATTTATGTCGAAATGTTCTGCCTCCACTGTTTTTTTGTTTGTTTGTTTTTTTGTGTTTCTGTGTCATTGATTTCAAAATCCATGGATCAACAAGCTTGTCCTACTGGCCCAGTGTGACCCCACCTTCAGCCTCCGAGTCTGAATACATCAGATGTTTCCTCTGCACAGTGTCCATACGTTCTATCTACATCACATTCATTCCAAATGCATATCTCTGTTTCACATCGATCACAGTTCTGGGGAATGGTCACATTCACAAAGAATTTACTGCAAGACTTAATATGAGACCTGGGTGTTAAGGCAAGCATTCCTTCAAGACCTTAACTTACTCTTAATGGTAAAAGTTGAGAAGTATCACCAACACACACACACACACACACACACACACACACACACACACACACACACACACACACACACACACACACACACACACACACACACACCTGTTGAATAAATGTAATTCCCAGCAAACCCATACTAAATGACTTGAGGGGAAATTTTGTTCTGATAAAGAAAAGCAAGGCTTATGCACATCAATGCTAACTAGAGGGGTGATTACATCAGTAACGTAGGTGCTTTCACCTGTTCTGCTCTCCAAGCTCAGTTTGGCACGACATTCACAAACTGTGAACACTGGAGAGCAGTGTCGTAACTTATCAACACCTCTCTCTGTGAATGGTTTAATCCAGGCCAGGACCCAATCAAACAAACTTAGCGTCTCTTTAAGGCTATTTGCAATTCGGTTAAACCTGACTTAAGTCATAGTTAAAGGATGCCATATACAGTCATATTACTTTCATTAATGTATATATACATTTATATTAATAATGAAAACAGCACATTTAAACAAAATGGACTCAATACAATGCAAATATTTACGTTGTAACATAAAGTCTGTTTTGATTAAACTGGATACGCCCTTTGAGATTTCTGCCTAATGCGTCTGACTGGATCTCAGCCCCAGATTTAGAATTTCTCTTGCCCCACTATAAACCTTATTCATCCATTTAAAATATGACCCAAACAAGCATATCAAACAAGAAAACCCCATAAGGAACTGTCATCCCAGAAAATACTGTTTTACACTATCATCTTCCTCATTAAGATCCAAAACAATTCTATTTATCAGATTCCCCTATTTGATAATCCCACAGAACAAAAACCTTTCTATCTGTGATAATCACACACCACACTGCCCTTCCTTTCAGTGTGTGATACTCACAACTCACAGTGTTCAATTCAATTTGGATTCGGACCAACATTTCTCGTTAACCTTGACTTGCCAATAAGTGTAGTTTTAATCTCTTCCATCTTTGTTCCCAAAGAACAAAAACTGACAAAAATGCACAGACTGGAACCTCATCAAACAAGCTTCTTTTCTGAGTTTTTTTTTTTCTTCAATTTTATTAAAGACAAGATAGCGTGTGCTTTGTAATGCATTCTTTTCAGTTTGAAATAGAGCTGCACTACTTCTTGAAAGCACTAAAGTCCATTCAGACTGAATTTCATACACCCTTAAAAAGACTGAGTTCCTCTGCTTGGGTCCCAGCTACAAATGAGGACAACTTTTGACCAAATCCAGGCCTTAAGGTGTCTAAGGATCAGGTGATGTGTCTAATGGCATAAACTTGAACAGAGAAACTCGTCAGCAAATCGGGGTGTATTATAAGGGAAGGAATTATTTGCCAGAGACACACGTCATAGAGGATATATATGATCAGCATTTAGTCACATTTAGGATGGGAACCGTTTAAAAGTATAATCACTTCCATTAACACCTCACAACCCTGGAGGGAGCACCATGTCATTCATACCTTTCCTTCACAAACCTCCCAGCTAGGCTACAATGACTGACTCAACAGGCATTTAAAACTAGGCCAACAGAAACATAAGAGTTTGTTTTTTTTGTTTGCTCAGGAAGTTCTTGAAGGGTCGAAGTTAAGGGTGAATATTGATTGAATCCAGACTGAATTGTATGCCAGTAAACTGAAAGCTGTGTTTTTCACCACAGAAAATCTTCATCACCATGTTTTATATAAAGAAGAAAAACTCTGTGAAAGGGTAAATGTCAGTATTGCTGTTGCATCTGTCAACTGTCAAAAAAAGGTATTAGAGGGGCAAGTCTAAGTGCATGATATATCCTGCATACATTTATAATAACATATGCATTTTCAATGTGTTGGGCTACACAGCTGTTGAAATGTCAAAATGTTTTCTGTGGACAGAGAAATGTAATTTCAGGGAATCTAAGATTTAATTTAAAGGATCACGTGAATTTGAAGATGCTTTTTTGTAAACCTTTTGGCCTACACAGAGTATTTTGTTTCACACACGTTGCATAACTAATAGTCAAGATTTCTAATCTCAATCTAGAGAAAGCCACAGGGCAGGTAATTTAAAATAATATTAGACTGGATTTATGAAAAATTAATCTCAATATCCTTCTTCAGACACAGACATATGACCAACCCCCACCCCCACGTCCACACACACACACACACACACACACACACACACACACACACGAAAAGCATGAAAAGAACAGCACAGTGCTTAAATTTTATGCTCTGTCATAAATGGAGGTATTTTACAAGGTTAGAAATCCACGCTTTACTGTGATCACATTTTATATCACCCGTAAGTGGACATATTTCTTCACATTTATTTCATATGAAATATCTCCAGAGGAATCAATAGAGTTTTATCACCCTTCTCTATTGCCATCACACCTTTCTGCTCAGTGCAAAGAGTACCCTCATAAAAGAGCATGACACTTCGTTCAGTGGTGCCATTCGGATTCTGTTCTCGATATGCCTTCTCTACCAAACCAGCCATTTCCCTTAAATCAAAAATACTTATTTGTTAGATACAGCAATCTGATAATAGTCTATTGTTGGGCGTGAAGTTTACCTGCGTAAAGAACACCTTTATCCTTTTCCCACCTCTACTGAAAACTCAGCTCATGGTTTGATGTGGGACCCATGCAAGTGAAGAAGGAGCCCCTTCCACGTATGGGAAGGAGAAAAGCACAAAAATCTGGTTGATAACACATCATACGCTCTCTCATTATCTGCGTCTGTGATGTTGAGACGTGCTCTCCGTTATGAATTTCAGATGACATAGATGAGGCTGAAAAACACGGGGACCACGAGCTCCTCGGAGGTGATCCGCTGAATTTTAACGGCAGCGTTAGACCGTACATCTAATGCCTTTCACACAGCACTCTGCTGCAGGGGAGGTAAGTGCCCATACTGCGCCCCACAGAGACAAAGCTGGGGTATTAAACTCTCAACAATGAAAGCAATATCAAATGCAGCAGCTGCCGCAGTGACAAAGACTGATGAAATTCAGCTAGGACTTTTATATTGGACTGTGTGTAACTACATTCCTCATAAATATGACCCAACTCATCAGCCTATTCAACTCAACCTTCCCCTTTAATAATAATAATAATAATGACAACAACAATTAGAGGAATAAGAATAAGAATAAGAATAGCATTAAGGTAAATGAAATACTTACTAAACCTGTTCAGACTTTTTCACACTGGATGGCAAAATTTCCTTTTTAAATCATATCCAAAGTAAACAAATAAAAACATTTTCCACTATGCCAAGTGGGCAACATGCAGGGTAAGAGTGTGTGACCCACTAAAACATAAACCCCACCTACAAGAAGGAGCTGACAAACGCAAAGGCGACAGTGTAGATCCAAGGCTATCTGGCCCAGAGGAGACTGCACGCCATGGGAAACTATAGTGACTGATCAGAAACGCCAAAATCTGACAATCTATAGGGCCAGTGAGTGCAGCCGGGCCACTGAGCACCGGCAGACCTGGCTGCCCACCGAGCACACGCTGTTCTCCCCCCTGCAGTCGGGGTGCACTGGAGACAGAATTAAACCTCTCAAGCTGCAAGGCATACAAGCCGATCAGACCATAGCATTACTTCATATTCCCACGTATCTGTCAGGAGTTCCAAACACGATCAAAGCCAGTTTCAACTCCCAATTTCATTAAAGGACTGCGGAGTTCGGCATTGGCTGTGCAATATATTTTTCATGCCAAAAGGCTGAGGGACAGTTTGTGACAGGTGGCTGTATTATTCTGTTATATGAACATACATCACTGTTGTATATTTTATGCATTACAGTTTTTCTCTTTTTTTAGGATAGTTATTTCATTGTGTCAATATTATAATGTTACGCCGATATAACAACAGTATTTTGAGAAACATGAGAGAAAGACAGACAGAGAGCAACTGAACCAAAAACACAAACTGTGTGTATGTGTGTGTTCTAAACCCATAACATAGACAAACAGATCTCATTAAGCAAATTCTGAAGCTGGTTTGGTTAATATCTGCTTGGCGCAGAGAAAAACACAATCTGTATCTTATAGAGGTGCATTATATAAACCATTTCATGGACGGCCAAAACCAAGAAAATTACATAAAATAGCAAATTACATAAGTAACATTCTGTGGTGGCCGTTATTATGTTGTGTCGTTGTAGCTATTGCTCACTATTAAGTAAAACAAAGGTATTTAGTGTTTCATATTATCATTCAGAGGTGAATCCACATATGCTCAATAGTTAAAAAGTTTGGAAAATTGAAAACTGAGTTGAAATTAGCGAACGAATATATAGCAGGCTTATGCACAGTGTAAGAAGACACACATGCTAAATTGAAAGTGTAAAAAATGTGATGTCATGAAATCTATTTGGATGTCCGGTAAACTAAATGTGAAATTACTTGCAAACAGCACATCTGAAAGAAATAAAAAAAACAGCTTTAATTTAAACACTCTAGCAAAGAGCTGAGCTGATTACATAATCAATACAGCCCGAACCAGTAGGGCTGTAAAGTGGGGGTTGCAAGGTCAGACAGTGAAATTCAAACCATTTCCTGGTGTAAAAAGGCACACATTTAATTATGGTTTCATTAGAACTCTCACCAGGACTTTTTGGTCCAGTTAATTACGCCAGCCAGACACATAAATGTAAATGACAAATCTATTTGTGGGGAAGTGAATGGGCTTCCCTTCCATGCAACTGCTAAATCCATGTTTAATGAGCCGCTGGACGATTCCAGCAGTTTCATTTCATTGCATAAATAAAATCATATACATGCTCTTATGATTGAACACTGTGGCAATGAATTCATCCCCACTTTAATAAAGTAAAAATCACATTGATGAGAAGTAATGTATACTGGACTGGTGGAATATCAGTTATAGTTTTCATATATTTTTGATACCCACTAAAATGATGAGATTCATGAGAACTGAATTCAAAAAATGCTGAAAAGGCCAGACCAATTCATCATATGTATCTAAAAGCACTATCTACCTTTGTAAGTCCCAATTTTAATCAAATGGATGGATGTACCAAACATAAACATTGAAAACTTCCAACTACATCCACAAGGCCAGTTAGTTCTATTTGATGAGATATGGGATAGCATCAAATACAAAACATTTTACAATCACACATACCTCTCCAGCTAAACAACAACAGCGATTACTACATCAACAAATACCAACAAACTATTCCAGCTTACAAGGGGTTAAACGATGTGAGCTGTGGGGGCGGGCCCTCTCACCTGATAGGTGGCAGTGGCATCAGAGCCGGTGTCTGTGCCCAATCGGGTGAGCTTCTCCTTCAGCTTGTGGTGGGAACGGTGGCGCATGCAGTAGATCACCCCGGAGGCCACCAGCACCCCGATGATGCACACGATGGAGATGACCGTCAGGATCAGGAACTTGGTCGACTCGGCCTGGTTGTACTTGGTGCGGATCAGGTTCAGCTTGCTCTTCTGTAAAGGCAGAAGGCAGGCGTGCATGGTGACATCACAGGCAGGTTACCTCATGAAGAACACAATGACATCACAGGCAGGTTAGCTCATGAAGAGCACAATGACATCACAGGCAGGTTAGCTCATGAAGAACACGATGACATCACAGGCAGGTTAGCTATTGAAGAACATGATGACATCACAGACAGGCATCAAGCAAATTCCCATATCCAGAGCAAGTTACGCATTGAGGGCTGAATAGAAACTCAGAGCTACACACCACTCATGTTCTGCATAAGTCTATCATCATGACAGTCTATTCTTACATGGAAAATACACTGAAGGGGGGACCATATCTTAAGTCTGAAATTCAGCCCTTTTCTTTTCCATCCAGTAGGCTACATGCCAAAGCAATTTCGTCTAAGTACCTTGCTCAAGGACACAATGGCAGTGCCCTTCCTGGGAATCAAACCAGCAAACCCAGACTCCGTGTCAGTTTTACAGTAATTACACTACACTATATGAAACAGCATGCCACCCTAGTGTGCACTCAGCTGGAGCTAGGCCTACATCTCAGGACCTTTTTGCTATCTTGACTTTGGATTTTGGAAGTAGTGAATAAATTGGTGAGCTGGGGAAATCCAGCATGCTCGTATGACTTAAATTGGTATGTCTTAGATGCTGCTGTGTTCAAGAAGCATGAGTCCTGTGACATTTTCACAGAGTATCGCTTACACACATCTAATAAGTAGATTCAGAACCAGAGTGTACTATCAAACTGATAGTTTAATGCATAAATGCAATTTTGGTACTCATGACAGGCCTTACACATAGAACTAGAGTTCAGAGGCAACCACACCTGAAGCAAAGGAAAGTGAATTTTTCCAGCTTTTCAAAATGTATTGGGATACATAATGGCCTTTAGCTCTTAATGTGTGTAATGAATAGGAACCATGACTGTTAATGCTACATGAGTTTTATAGAGGGAGCATCACTTAGACCTGGGTAATAGGCCAGCTGTACCCTTACATCATTCCCCTGAGCGAACAATACCACAATAATTCACCCTCATTATAAATATTATAAAAGGTATCTTAGCAACAATAAAGAAAAGGAGGGAAAGAAGAAAAGAATGTAAGGATGAGGCCCGCAAATTGTGATCCAGCTAACATGGCCGACAGTTCCCCTTTCCACAGAATCAATGGGGGGGTGTGGGGGCTGGGGGAGGGTGGTGGAGGAGGAGACGAAAAATGCTTTGGCTGCCACCTCCTCTGCCGGTTTTCACAAGAAGGGAATAATTAGCACTCTGTTTCTTTTTTTTTCTTCTTATTATTCTGCCACCCTATTTGCAGTGTTACAAAAAAAAATGAATTTCCAAACCCCCCATTCTGAATGCCTGACTGGTCTATTCATCATCTTGTTCTAATAGTAATTTTATGCTCTGCATTCAGCTCACTCATTTCGTATTTCCCCCTCTGTCTTAGATGCTGTACGCTCTGAATGTTCATTTTTTTGAACTTGGCACCGTAAAAAAAGACCACCAAAGTAAATATTGTTTGTTTTGGAGTGTGCAGAAGCCTGTCCGTAATTAGACCCCTTCTAGCTTTTTTTTTGGTTAGCTGGATGAAGGTCCCAGCCTCAGGGCAAGAGTTAATGTAAACTTGGGCTTCAAAAGGGGGCCTCGGGACAGCCCCCCCATCCTAACGCCCCGCAGGAGTCCTGCGGATACCCCAGGGGGTAGGAAGGGCAGCCAATAACAAGCCTCAGACAATTTTGGCACGGCGTCAATATCTCGCTTCTTGGTCAGACATCAGTCCCGGCCTTTCAAACGAGAAATAAAAATTCCTACACCTCCTCCATCCACCCTCTTATTCGGAACCTTGATTTGCTTTGAAGAGACCGGCTTTATTCTGGGATTTTTTTTTTTTTTTTCATTTTAAAAGAGAAGGGTAAATTAATATTCAATATGGCACTCTGGGATACCTGCTGCAGCCTTACAGAAATAGCAGGTAAAGGCAAAGATAAGCACTGGCAGTCTTGGCTACACTGCAGTGATAATCCCCATAAGACAGATTGGCTGCTATCTATCGTGGTCTGGATTCTACATGAAATGTACACTTTCATTAATTCATGCCTCTAAATCCACATATAATTCCATTCTTTTCCATGCAAGAGTGGATCTAACAATCCTCATTACGAGTATGTGATTTTTAATGATATTTATTCTTCCTCCAGACAGTCATGTATTGTAGACCAACAGTGGCCTGCTTGGATCACAGTGGTAACATTTCACATGAAGATAAGGTACCGTCCTGTCCACTGCAGAGATATTGAGCTACTAACACTTCTGATCATGCCGACCTCAAATGTTCACATGGTTTGTAGTAGCTATGACTAATGTACAGCCTGTAATACACTTACAACTGAATCAACATATAGAAACAGAACAGTTCAACAGAAAGGCCCTGTATGGGGAGATATGTGTCAATATTAATGAAACACTGCCTTCAATAAATGATGAAAGTGTGTTCACAAGCACAATTTCAATGAAAAACTGCCATGAAGCAGTGAACATGAGAGACGTGGTATGGGATAACTGAACCATTTAACAATGTGTGGAATACAAGCAGCAAAAGCAAGGACCGTCTAATGATAGCTTTAAATGATACAGCCTTGGTCCCATCACTCTGATTGGGCTTAGCACTACCAATCAAATCACAAGAAAACGTGAAAAGAGGACTGGGGGGTAAGCTACCCAACACCTGCTATTGATAATGGCAGTATGAACACAATGTTTATATGAAAACAGCTAAAATAGTAAAACAGGCCAATGTAAGGCTATCAAGATGACCACTATTTTAACACCCAATGACCAATATATTCTAGGGTTTACTGTATGAAAGTGAGATCAAAGAAGATTACATAGTGGTGTCAATTATTTTAAATATGGCAAAGCATATCAAAATGTTACTTAAGATTCATGGCCCCCTGCATAATTTGGTTTAGCATTTCCATTGCTTTGTATCAAAGAAACAGCTGCAGCGATAGACTGGTACAGGGTGCAACTTCAGATCTGCATTTGAAGATGCTTGTCTGGCTAATCAAAGGGGTGTTTTCACGAGAAGGACCAGGGAAGAGAGAGAAAAATGGGGGAAAGGTATCAAACAGCAGGCATTTTTTTTTATTTTTTGAAAAATATGAAAATGACTTGCAGACATCTGCTTCAGTGAACACAACGCTAAACACATTAACATCAATCTGCAAGAACTCCAAAAGGATGAGAGTATTTCACAACAGGGCTGGGTGTTCTGAGCACACACAATTACTGGCGCTTTACTTTAATTATAGATGCTATGCACAGCTGCAGCTCTGAGACAGTAAAGCTACTTCTGTTTGATTAATAATCATATTTGTCAGGCCACCAAAGACACGGCTGAGCAAAATTATGTTTAGCTTGTTGCTTCTGATATCAGAGTTAAAAAAACCCCATGATGTAAACTGATACACAACCCACACAACTTATAACTAGAATTTATTTCTTAGCTCTAAAACACACTCTAGGCTACAATCAATCTAATACACTTAGGGTGAGACCCAATCAAATGTACTTTTTCACTTTAACCCCAAACGCATCTCACTGAAAGCAGACCTTGACATTACAATATTAATTTTTTTGACTTTGTTGCATTTTATTGGGAGACAAGCAAACATGAGTTTTAGAATATGTTGTTTTCATTTAGGCATATACCAGCATTACCCTTAAGGAGACTGAAGTCCATTTTGATCGAAACGCACCGTACCCTTACAGAGACTACATGCATTTGACTAAATCTATCTCTCTCTGTCTCTTTTTTTTATAAGAGGTCATGTGTGAACCAAGCAAAGACAGTCATTCAGAATCTCCTCTTTTTCTATTTGGTCTTCTCTTCAACAAGAACAGAAACAAAAATCCTCAGACATCAAGTACTGTCTCATGGACCTTGAATTGAGAGGCTCCGTATTATGCTAAAGATTCCTAACGTCCATCTGTCCAGGAATAAATTGTAATTGCAAATTTCCACTTGAAATTGACCAATGTGTTCAAGCTAACGGAGCTTTGAAAAGACAGCACAGCCATGGTCGCTCTTCAATCTCACTCATTTTTTTTTTGCTCCTTCAGTTTAAGAGCTACGATCCTGAAACACCCAAGGACACTTCCTTTATTTTACCGCAGAGGCGAATATGTATTCATATTTATTCGCATTATCATTTATTATTTATCTACCCTCTGTATGCCCCTACCCAGGGTGACAAAGAGTACAACTGCATGCAGAGAATAAATAGCTGAAGAACCAGTTCAGTATGTTTACTATGTTTAATTTGGAATTAAAAAAAAAAAATTTGAATGAATTAAATAATAATTGATTTAGTATTACTGTTCAAAGTTTATCTTGAAACACTACTATTAATTTATTTCATGCAATTGCATTTCAATTTCAAAACATGAAAAGACAGATAAATATAATCAGAGTGCTCTATCTTTGCCTAAGTGTCTAACTTACATGAAATTATCTGTAATGGTTAACTACATACACATTGGATTAGAAAGCAAAGACTAATCTAATATATAGTAATTATACTTATCCATCATTCATCTGTATTCCAGATGCAACGACACATTTTACAATGAGATCCATAAATGAAATCAAATACTGTATGTCACCACATTTTGAGAGCACTTTTATATATATACATACTTATGTTTACTTCATTCAAGATTTTTGATAGCACTGAAGAGAAAAAAAAATCAAGAAAGCACTTAATCTGGATTGTCTTCCTAGTAAGGCTAATTACTTGAAGTAGGGTCAAACATTATTTATTTTCTATTTATTTATTTGCAGTTCGCAATGTTGAGAGACACAGGGGTAGAGAGTGATGCTCTCTCTCTCTCCCAGAGAGAAAGGATGGGGGATTAGTGGAATCCACCCAAGACAAAGGGCAGACGGATCTCTGTAGCTGTGGCTTATTCAAATTATCGCGAAAGGTCAGAAGGAGAGATGCCCCGCCATTTATTTGTGGGACTATACGACGATCTATCCCCGGACCTCTGGCAACACAAAGCTTCACCCTGCAGAATCCCCTATTCCAATATTTAAAAAGAAAGAAAAGCCACATGGGGACACACACACACACACACACACACACACACACACACACACACACACACACACACACACACACACACACACACACACACACACACACACCGATTTTCAAGTCCTAAATCCAAACCGTCCCTTTTTAAAATCACTGAGCCCTCCAGCCAAATGTTGCATTTGGGTGATGGATGAACAAGCATGCACGGCGCGCGCATACGCAGGGTCCGACGAGGGAATCCCTAGCTGCCAGGAAATGTAATACCCATTTAAGTGCATCAGTTATTTATGCCGAAATGCAATTTTATCTGAGCGTTAAGGGATGGTTCAAATAAAACACTGTGGAAATGACAATTCTGCCTCCACTCATCATTCTACCTGTATGCCTGAAATGTCTTCTAAGGTCATTTTCAAGCCGGTATGAATGATAGATGGTGGCCATACAAACATTTACCTAAGAATAAATGCCAAAAAATCCTCGCTTAATAATACAGGTGAATATTACAAGAATAATCCATCCATAATTGTTTTATCATTTGGAGAGGTCTGACAGAATATACTCAGTCGACGAGAGTAATGACGGCGGTGCATTTCAGGTTTGACCATAACTCCGTGTGCTCTGACAGGGGATCAAACATAATCAACGAAACAATATTGAAATGATCATTGGGAATTTGTATGATAAAATATCTGAGCACAGGGCAAAAATTATTCATTATATTTCAATGATCATTTTAGTGGACAAAATGAAACACCACTACAGCAACTTCATTCACCTGTTGTACAAATATACATTGTACTACGCGCCATTACAACATAATATTTTTTCATGACCATAACCTGGGTGAAAAACAAGCTCTATTAAAAATAAAAACCCGGAGAATGATATTATTATTAATATTATTATCAACAATACTAAAAATAATATTAAGGTTAAATGATCATTTAAATGATCGGGAGTGTGATAACATAGTAATATTCATATTCATAAACCCAGGAAACTCGCAGTCATACCGAACACAGGCACTGATCGTTTGGTACAAACGGGTAGATGACGAAATATTGTCATATAGGCTACAGACCGTCCGCCGATATCGCTCGTATAAGACTTTCACATACAACTTTACACTTTACGATATGCTCTTAATTATTCTGCTCTTAACTGTGTTTTTCATTACGATACAACCACTGAGAGATTGATAAAATCCGTCAACAAAAGCCAATGTCCACACTACCGGCAGGTAAGCAATTTAAAAACCAATGTCCACAGCCAAAAAAAATATATGAATTAAACACCAAATGTGAGCAAACGTCCACAACCCTCTTCCAGCAATATACAATTCATTCGTCATATACACAGCAAATTACAGACGACAATTTGGTTATAGTACTCAAACAAGCTCACTGCATAACAACAGACCATTGCGAGTTTTATAGAAAAAGATTATAATTCACGAAACTTATAGGTGTGATACTACGATGCTGACTGAAGAGCATGCTGATTTATCATTAATGTCATATTAATTGGATTAGAAGGTGTAATCATTTTAGCTGAGGTCGAAATGATAACATTGCAATCCTATTTAACGGGGTGACAAAAAATATTAAAATTGTGTATATGGCTAGGACTGGAAAGCTCCTACCATACCCACAGTTACTGTAAAAGCCACAGTCTTGTAATACGACAGCAAAATGACATACAGAGGGAAAAAAAACGTTTTGTAGCTCGCAAAGTATTTACCTAAATCCATTATGAGAAGATCGGAGCTTTATTTTCCGTTCCGAGATTTCGAAGCTATCCGCTATTCCAAGAAGCGAGCGTGCAGTGAACTGCAGGCGGAAGGCAGCTACGGGCAGCCCTCTGCAGAGCTTGTAAACCCCCGGCTCGATCCGAGCCTTCTCCTAAAAGTTAACAGCCTTTCCAGCCACTTCAGCGGTAATGTAGACTGCCGTTGCTCTTCGCCGGGGCATCCACCAACCAAGGAAAACCGTGCGCGCCGCCACATTTCCTCAGATCTTCCGAGATACTTCTGCGGCAGGGCCAGGCGAGTCCCCCGGCGACCATGTGCCACTGACACGGACAGAGAAATGGATTTGGCTTTTTTTTCCCCGTGACTACACACGGAGTAAGTCTGAGCCCCTCCTTTTATTCAGCAACCACAGAGTCCCTGTCTGAACCACATGTCATATCCACTGGTTGCTATAGCAATGCCTCCACATGTTGCCGACAGCAATAACTTAAGGAGGGCTGACTGTCATTAAGCTTACGGTGGAGAGGGGAGTGAATGGACGCTGGTTTTGTCACTCATTTGTAAAGCTGCTTGGGGTTTCTCTCTTTTTTTGTGCGAATTACTGTTTTTTTTCCCCTCTCTCCCTCTTTCCAGGACAGCCTATAGTGTACTTGATGGTGAAAAGAATAAGAAATGTGTGGTGAAAAACCAAGAGCATAAAAAAACACGAGAAGGGCGACATAAAGACGGATAAACGATTTTAAAATGGGCTTTCGTATTTTTCCTTTTCCCATCATTCTTACCAGGCGCTGTGTTCAGTGCACACTGCACCCGATTTAAGCAAAATAGGGTCGATATAGTTGTTATAATGCACTTACATTACACCGTAATGAGATTATGATGCTTTTTGAAATGATCCATAAATGTCATTTTGCATTTTTTCCTCTTAGAAAAATATATAAAGTTAAGATGGTTGGCATTTAACTGTCAGGTAGAAGGCTATGCACACCATCAGGTATTATGAATACATTGCGTTTAAATTTTGAAATAGCATGCCATTTTGGCGCAAACCGTCCAACCAAGATCAGTTAAGAGGGCCGGTGCGCACAGAATAAATAAATCAAACACAGATGCGCATTCAATTACGGAAGCTAAGTGCTAAGTAAGTAAGCCGGCAAGCAGGCTATCCTTGATGAAGTTTTACAAATAATGGTAATTAGGTATAATGGAGAAGGACTCATGAAAGGTAACAGCTGCAACAAACAGGAGAGGTCTGGATTAAAGAATGCGAGAGAGAGAGGGAGAAGGGTGAGATGCTGTCAAACGCAGACGAGCCCTGGGAGACCTCTTCAGCGTATCTTTCTATTCACTGCTTCTCCTCCCGCCTTCGCCCGCCCATTGTTTCTGCGCGTGACAGCTGGAGGTGGCAGGCTAGGCCGGGGGGGTTGGGGGATAAAACAAGCCCCCTTCTTCACGGGCACTGCGAAGTGCGCGGCCTGCACACTGACCAACCAGAGAAAGGCCCGCCGATTTACAGTCCGGCCTAAAAGCCACCATGTCTCTCTCTCTCCCTCCCTTTTTTAACAGGCTGGTTTCTGAAAGGTCTCTTCAAAACTAATAATATAATAATAAGAATAATAACAATAATAATCACAATAATAACCATTATTAATAATAATTCAAAATAAATCCGGAAAATGATCACAAATTCCCACATTCACTCTCACCAAGATATATTGATAAAGAAGAACTACTTCATGGAAATGGAAAGCATAAAAGCAATGACTGAACCTTTAATGACATTGTCACTGTGACTTTGTGATTCATGAATGTAATCGAGCATCCACAGTTTTAATATCTTTTTTTGCAAATATTTCAAAGATACATATTACAAAGCTCTCTTACGCAGACATTCTGAGGTCAGTCCAGACCATTCAACAGACATCATTTCCCCGTCAGGATTTTTCCTCTTTGATAGATTCAGAAAAGGATCTCTCTAAATCCACTCAGGCAAGGACGAGTGAGATTGGTGTAAAGATTGTATATTGATTAGAGCCAGCCTGTAAACCTGCATTGAGCATGCCACTGTGAGACTTCCCCTTCACTAACCCTCCTCTGATGTGTCATTTTAATCACAAAACTGAAACAGACACATTGGAGATCCACAGAGAGCCTGCGATTCTGCGCTGTCTGAGTCTGTTGTATTTTTAACCTCGCCATCATAGATCACACAGCTGGAAATCCACGGACAGTCACAGTCAGTCTGTGTGCAGCTGGCTCACAGGGCTATCGTAGGTCTGGACTTTCCCAAAAGCGCCCTTTTTTTAGTCCAAAAATGTGGACCACAGCTGTAAACCTGTCGGTCTCTGGCTGCAGAGTTTCCTGCCAATCTTTCACCATGGCCCATGATGGAGAAGACTACTCGGGTCACAGCATGATGTGATATGATCACCGAAACGGACCAGGCGTCAAAGCTACATACATGATCATACATGAACTGGGCACCACCTTTGTCATTGGCGGGGGGAGCACATTTTTTGGAGAGAGAGTTACTGACCAGCCTGGGCATCTTAACCCACACACACACATACACACTTTACACACACACCCACACACACACACACACACACACAGGGACACACACTCACACACACTTTACAAACACACACCCACACACACACTTTACACGCACACACAGGGACACACACTCTCACACACACTTTACAAACACACACCCACACACACACTTTACACGCACACACAGGGACACACACTCTCACACACACTTTACAAACACACACCCACACACACACACACACATACACACACACACACATGTTTATAAGACATCCTCCCTCCAAGACAGTCATTTCAATTGTAAAGCATAAAAGAAGGCAAAGCTCAGTCTGCTACCTTGGAAACTCATGACTGAATCCATTGTTTGTTCCCTTCCTGAGGCTCTATGTTTTTCATAATGTCACACTGAGCATCAAACTCACTGCTTCCCATGTCTTTGAATGGAAAACATCTCTGAAAAACACTTTTCTATTTCTGTCCAAACACTGATATACTGTGTCTGTGTGCCTGTGTGTCTGTCCCATTCTGTCATTGGTTCTATTGCAGACATGGAAATGAGTGGCCATTTTAAAATCTTCAACATCCTCTCAAATCTCAGATACACCATATCAATGTCACAGGCTTGTTCTGCAAAATTTTGAGGTCACCTAAGCGTATTCTTGGAAGAATGATTACAATTTACATTTAGCAAATGGGCATATGAAAATGCCACTCCTGAAAACGAACACCCATCTAAAAATAAATCCAAGGACAATGCGTGATTTAATACAGTGAGCGCATACTGCACCAAAAGGATCGGCACGGCAAACTAGACTGGCAAGACCTTTGTTTATCCAGTTCTTCTCTTAGGCTCTTTCCTGGTTTACATGTTTGCGAACAACTTAAGGAGCTACTTGAAATTATATATATAACTAATCCTCATAATACTCCATAACACCATATTAATTTATGACGTCACCAAAAATAGGTGGAGCTACAATTATTTGTCAGTCTTATCGACCAATCAAATCAGTGGACATCGGCAATGTTCTACTAGCTCCGCCCATTTTAGTATCAACATAACCTATTCTTCCATCACTAGGTAACCCAAAGCCATTGTTCACAGAATCCTGTTCCACAAGACTTGCATGACCCGGTCACAGTGAGCATGTCAGCATTACCGATTGGTTACTATTGGAAACATCCTGTCACATGACTTCCCTTCATCACAAAGTACTATCTTTATTACAATGAGTATTCCAACCAATGCCTCATTCTAGGATCCACGTGCAAACTGTGAACCTCAGTCGCTGCAGTCTGGGCCCATTACAGTCCAGAATTATAGAGAACGAGCGCCAGCCACAGAGAGCTAAACTGCCAGAATGTTCATGCAGCGGTTTGATAAATTCCCGCTTTCTCTATAATTACAGTTTCACACATATACAGTCGTCTGAGTGTGTTCTCTGCAGCGGCAAACAATGTATTTACAGGGATTCTAATCATCCATTCTTTTGTGTTGTGCTGATTTATTTATTTAATTTTTTTTGCATAAATAACAAGTTAAGGAAAACTGAATCCTTTTACTTTTTGTACTGAAAAACATTGGCATACTCTGTGACATGTATTTCAAACCATGTATTTAATTTCTGCAAGATGCTGTGCTTTCTGTCCTGCTTATTGATGTTGAGGAGTGAAACAATAACATATCTATCTATCTCTCTATCTATAAACAATTATCTGTAGAAGTACAAACAGCAGTTAATATACAATGTATTAATGAAAATAAGTGAAGCTATAATTGCCAGGCAATCTAAAGCTTTCAACCAATAAGGTTTAGCTCAGTACAAAAAAACATGACTGTTTCAAGTTAGTGAATTGCCAATGTCATAAAACAGCCCTTTTTGTCTTGACTCCTCATTGTTTAATCTGAATGTGAGCAAAACTCATCGCTCACACCACAGTGTGTTCTAAAAAGCCGTGTGGGCCGCGTGATGTGATGAGCTCATTCTCTTGGGCCGAACAGACACTCAGAAGAGTTGATTTTTGAGTACAGACATGACGAATTTAACCCCTGCAGCTAGTTTTCATTCTGGGTGCTGTTAGAAAAAAGATCAGCTATGAGGCTGGGACATTTTCCCCTGTGTCTGCAGTGCAGGATCGGCCTTATTGCCATGAGGCAGATTAAGATTACATCAACGCTGAAAAGATTTGCGGCCCTGTCCAGCTAAGCCTCGTAAGACCCTTTTCTGATACCCACAAAGTACGCCACATTAATGTCTCAAACATACATTTTCAACTATTTATTCCTGAATAACCAGTAAACAAAATTGTAAGGTCATTGCAACCGTAGCAAGCATAAGCATGTCCTTTTTTTTTTGTTGTTGAACGTATTGTTTTATGCAGTGATGGGGACACTGTGCTGGTGGAGATGCCCTCTTATGAATGTGATTTTAAATGGAGGTCCTGACTCACTGCAGTTATTAAAGATGCACAGTTATTAACGATCCCCTGGCACTTATCGCAGTGGCGCTCCATGCTGTACAGGCCGTACTGCCAAACTTGCTCGCTCAACCTCATCATCCCTCAGTTAAACTGGGTCAAGTAATTCCCTCTCCCTCCACTTCAGCCCATGTGAAAGGGTAGAGGTTCTGGTGCAAAATGGCTGCCATGCAAGTGAGTTCTCATTGTAATGGGACTTAGAGGTCAATGAAGGCACTGTGTCAATGAAAGCCATATCAGAGGGCCACACACGCTGGTCCTTAGAGTTTACGGTCAAAATGTGTCATCAAGATTGCCTGGGCAACAGCAAGAAATCTACAACAGCCATCAAATGTGACCTTAACTATTATCTGCTATTTGGTATAAAGCATAGGACTAATTGTTGGGCTATTATAATAAAACAATACCTGGCAAATACATGAAACTATATATGGAGCAACATTTCTGACAAAAAGTGGAGGCAGGCATCTTGACGGTAGCTGTTTTCAAAGCAAAGGTGACTTTAGTGATCCCAGATAAATACACTGCAAAATTAATGGAACAGTAACGACCAAAATCTTCTCTCAAGTCAAGGACAGAGTGCACTGTGCTTGCACTGAATAGATAAATTATAATGCTTAATGTGAATCATTGAATGTGGTCAATTCACACGTCTATAATAAGTTCTTATTTTGAGGATGTTTCACACCTTTTGTGATGCAAGAGGTGAAGTAAGTAACATTCCACAGCACACAATGAATGCCTCCTACACAGCAGATACCAAAGAAAACAATTTTTCAATGGGCTGACTGAATTACAGTTTATAACAAACAATCACGCTAACCGCAAGTGTTGTTGTCGATGTAGATGATATAGCTCTGCATGGTACAGTCACGCTGTTTTGTGTCAGACCTGTTCTACCTGCATCATATAGCTTATTCCTCTGAATAACAAAGTTCATGTAGGGAAAACAGGATAATTGGTCACATCACAAGTTGCTAGATATTCATTCTCAGCAAGGACTCTCAAGGTTCTCATGTTGATCTGAGTAATTTTGTATTGCAGAAGGTAATTTATTCTGCCATCTCTTTGTAATGGTTGAGAATAGCCAAAGAGCTTACGTGCGGGAGCCCGCCTTTGAAAGCGGCCTTGCTCCTACTGCTACTACTAGTCCCTCTGCGAGGGAACGTTCCACTGGCTCTTCCACATGCTTGCAGAAAAAAAACCGACGCTTTTTAAAGGCGCGAGGGATCGGCGATGGAGCCCAAGCGTTCCTTTCAGACTAAAACAGGCTCTTTCTGTCGTCTGGGGCGAGGCGCCCACTCGTTCACAGGCAGCGCGGCCAGCAGCGAGGGGGTGATACATAAAGACTGATAGAAAGTGGTGGGCGGAGACTATGACCCAAAAAAGGGCTCGAGCAGGTACAGGTAAATTGGCCTGTGGTTTAATGTTTAGGGTGCTGGGTTTGGATTTTAGAGGCCATAGGGTTAAACCCCCAGAAAGGGCTGCTGCATGAAGCTTCATTACATATTCACCATCAAGGTACTTCATTAAAAATAAATGGATAATGTGTGAAGCTATGTGAGTTGCTCTGCATAAGGATATCTGTGTATAAGACGTTCTCCCTCCCCCCCCAAATTCAACCCAAAAACCCTCCAGCACACTCAGTGCATGTCTCTACTAACCCCCCACCTCCACTGTGAAAATCACAGCACAACAACACATAAAAGGTATTTGACGCTGCAGCTTCCACTAAAGTGAGGTTTGTTCCCCTGGGACTGACAACAATTTGAATAAAAATAATTGAAATTTGAACACGCAGTTGCAGTGGAGAGAGGAGGTTTCACCTACAGTCAACACAGACAGAAATACATAACTCCTAGAGGATTAAACTGTGGTGCTGACAGTACATAACAATGGCTTGAGTTTGCCATATACAGCACCTCATGTAGCATGGCAGCCATTTTGTACCAGAACACTTCACACACACACATTATCTGTGTGAATGAAAAACTCAGGGTAGCTGGATGCTTGGTGTTGAAGTGGGAGTGTGATTGTTGAAATACTTTGTGTATGATAGTATTGGAATTGAATTTAATCACTAAGGCCAGGTTAAGGACAGAATGGAACAGTGTCCTTTTTAGTCCAGAGCCTATTAGCATTGCAGTGTGTGCACGCTTGTGTGATATGCATATGAGCTTATGTATCAGTCAGCATGTTACATTACAGTTATTATCGATGCTTTTCACCCAAAGCAACTTACAGTTGATTAGGCTGACCAAGGGCCAATCCCCCCTGGGAGCAATGTGTTAAAGGCCTCAAGGAGCCTACAGCAGTGGTGTTGTTGCTGTGGCGAGTCTGGGGCTTGAGCCACAAACCTCAGGGGTCCCAGTGATGTACCTTAGCCACTAGACTACAGGTTGCTCATTTGTATCCATGCAGGTGTGTTTGTGTGCATGTGTCTTGTCCAGGGGGCTCAGAGAGGTCTCAGAGCCTAGGAGCTGCAGAGGCTTGTGATGGGCCTCCAACCACCTCGGTTTATTTCAGGTGAACGCTTCACGCAGACTGCACTCCTGCAGTTAAGAGCGTCGGACATTGCATCAATACATTTGATGGACGGCTTTCATATTGAAGAAAGATGGATTTAATTTGGAGCATTACTGTGCGTTCAATGGGCATTATTTCCCTGAGTTCTGCCATTGATTACGTGTCCTTTCCCGCCTCCCATTCCTGCAGACCGAATCCTCACAGGAGATAAAGGTTAGGAGAGGTTAACATACCTCAAAATGCGTGGCACAAAAAAGGGGCTAAATAAAATAAGACAATAAAAGAAAATTGGTAGGAGGTGGAAATGTCTGAAACATCTGAGCTTGTGAGTTTTATGGCCAGAGGCCGGCTGGCGCAGATTTGAATCCGGCGGTAACGCCAGCTGAAGGACAGGAACTGAGGAACTCAACGAGGTCTGCACGCAGCAGATACTGTAGCTCAGACTGCATTCTGGGTTATTTATGAGGGTAAGTGACACAGTGGCCTTGCTGTGATTCCCCTCTGCATACTGAACCTCCAGTCTGTCATTTTTAATGAATACTAGAAATGTCTGAGGTCATGAGGTAACGTCTTACAGGACCACTCCAGCACATTTTACTTCCTGGTTTGAAAAAACAAATACTCACTCCAAAAAAAGTTGAGCGGACGAGGTAAGTCAATTGTTGATAGGACTATCTGGAGAAGTAACATCCCGACCATCCCGCTTACAAACAGGAAAAGCTATATCAATTAAAGTTAAAAGATGCAACAAAAAAAAATTATGAAACAATGGCAAAGGTGTCATAATTTCTGGAAGAGCTAAAGGCTGTTTAAAAGATAAGTCAGCTACAATACACCAAAATGAGCCAAGCAGGCCTGGAAGAAGAATGAAGAACTCTCTAGTGCACCAGAGTTCAAGAACATTGCATGTACTCGGGAAATTTAGCTGGTGCATGTCATCTACCAAAGCTAATGAAGTTGCAAGGTGGAAAATTGAATATGAAAAAACATTGTTCATAGCTAAATTACAGCAGTAGCATGCGCTGGCTGAAATAAATAATTTCATATCTGGATGGAAAGACAGTATGCTTTCAAGCTCTGAAAAGTGTTTAAAATAATGAATAAAACCAAATATCATTTTAAAAATATGCTATTAAACCGGTCAGAACCAGATTTTAAAAGTAATTTCTTATTATACATTGGTCCCAGCTGCTCATAGCTGAAAAACTCTATTCGGAAGAGATGTCAAACAAAATGATTCCATGTGTCGCTGGGGGAGACTGGGGTGAGAAGCAGTTTAATTTGACTTCAGCACTCAAACCACACACAACTAACGGGAAACAACCTCAACTCATTCACAACAGTGTCAGCTCAATTCCCACGAGCAGCCTCTTCCATTATCACTCGCTTAGACACGAGATACACTATGGATGACCTGTGGACAGCTAAACCAAGGCCGTAATGAGATATAAATACATTCGGCAATAAAGGCTGTTAGCACACAAAAATTATGAATGCAGTATCATTTTTTTATGTCTGTAAGGAGTTATTCTTTTTGAGCTGTTAATAACAACCAACAACCTGTGGAGCATGATGGGTAAGATACACTGCTTGTTCGGGTACAGTCAGTGCTCCTTAAGGCTTTGGCTTTAGCGAGAGTAATGGAAACAGCCGGGAGGTGCAGGTTAAATGCACACGGTTTGACAGGGCTGGTCCAAACCAGAGCGCTGAAACACAGCTCTCAGCAGGACAGAGAGGGGAAAACTCAATCATGAGACTCCTGTACCATGGCCTTGCAGTTTTCATCAAAGCACAGTAGCTGTCGCTTTCCAGCTTCATCATTTTTGTGCAAGGTTATGCCTGACACTCAGGGGCGTAGCACCAGGGGGAAAAAGGGTGCTAAGTATACAAGGGTTCGAAGGGACCCATGAAAATATGGGAATATTCCTCAGAGCCTACCTGTGTACAGGACCCAGAGTTTCTAGCTACACCCCTGCTGGCAGTAACAGGGGTGAGGGTGGACTGGGGGGGGAGGGAGAAGCAGAGGGTAAGTGCCATAAAAGCAGCCTAATGCTTCATGTTTGTTTCCATGAACCGCGACTGGGCAGACAGTTATGCTTTCACTCTTCTCATCCTCACAAAAACACTCTGAAATCTCCCCAACTCCCTGTTGAATGTTGTCGGATGCCAACGGTACGTTATGCCGCGGATATATGTTACCATGATGATTCTGATGACCACAGCATTGCCTCTGTCCATACCATAGTGTGAATTCTAACGTCCATAGCATGGTGACTTTCTATGGTACCATGAGGGTTCTGATGCCAGCCTCTTCCTCTAGCGGCGTGATGCTGCCGTTTGATTCATCCCGTGTGATCTCCAGCTCGATAAGCTCCGACAGCTCGATGAGGCGCCCAGGAGTTTAGGCAGGCGCTACCATTTCACGTCTTAATTACCTCTAATTTGAGGAAGCGCTGGCAATGCTAACGACCCCCCTCCTCCCCCGCTATCGGTGTGGGAAACACTTTGGGACTCTGCTATCTGTTTTTTTTTTTTTTAAAGCTTCTTGCATTGGAAGCAAGAGTGTATGGCTGTGAATGCATAATCAGGCAGATCCTAAATGAAGGCGTTGGATTTTCCCCTCTGCACCCGCCGTCCCTGCTCCACATGGGCCATGTCAGGGTGCAGGCCTCGCCGTTGCATTCACTTACTGTTACATGCCAAATAACATACACCCAACATGGACGTACTGTGTGTTTATTGTTTATTATAAGGATCCCCATTTGCTGAGGCAATAGCAATCAGCTAATCTTCAATAAAATTCAAAACAAAATAATATGGATCTACTGTTATGTACACCATGCTTATTTACCATTTATAATAACTCTGTGCTAATTTGCATACATTTCTTGGGCTTCAGTTTTTAGGCTTTTCCCTGTGAGTTTTAAAACTTGTTGCATGGCAACCACTCAGAAAGTGCTGTATAGACAGAATTTGACACCTGCAACTAGGGACAGATAATGTTCTCAACAGGTGACATTACTAGCACTGTAACACATTTTTTTTTGTTGAACAGTCAAGCAGAATGCAGTACATTTGCTCACAAGCCATAATGACAACTCAAAGACGTACTCTCCTATTCCCAGAAGTGAGAATGCGGTTTTATACAAACTCTGCGGGGATAAATCCATCTCCATTCAGCCAGCTGACAAAGGGAACACCAGTACAGTTTTGGGCTGTCATGCTGTAGGATCATCAAAACTTCCCAGTCTTTGCAGAATGAATCCACTCTAAAGTTTCAGGCACGGGCAAAAGCGCTGCTGTCAGAGAGGCTTGAAAAAAAAAAAAAAAAAAAAAAACGCTTGACCAAAAACAAACACGATTTTTCCTGTCATGAATTTCCACTATTTCCCAGATTTTCAACACGCTTTAATGCGTGAATGAGCACAGCTTCTAGGGAACTGTGTTCAGTAGAAGTGTTCTCAGAAAAACACTGAATCATTCCGTTAGGATTTGCTTTGCACTGCCCGGCCAGGCTCTCCCATCTCACAGACAGAAAGTGCCAATGGCATTGCAGCTGAAGCCCTTTCTGCTCATCCATCCGCATCACAGATCACATGACCTCAGGGCAGCCGGAGTGTTAATCTCTCTCACTGGGTAAACTATTGATTATTTGTTATTCAACTAAAAGTAAGCACGATGTGATACCATTGAATACTATCACTGTTTAATCGTAATATTTGATTTTGAAACAGTGAAATAGTAGTCACTTATTGAAAGTTTAAAGGCCTGGTCCAGCCAAACTTACCTCTTGATTTTAATCAAAGAAATACTCATGACACTGAAGCAGAGGGAGCTGGTGTCACGTAATTAGTAGAATTAATTGGAAAAATAACGAGACACACTGTCATTCACTCAGTCAGACACACATGCATCATTACATCTGCAATATGCGCAAAAGCACACCACACAGCATGTGTGACTTTGTACTGATAAAAATGGACTTTTTACAACAATACTGCTGCTTTCACTGACGCCCATTTTCACAATTAGATCGTTTTCAAACTATAAGACTTGAGAGCTCATAAGGTGAGTGCTGTTGAAATGGTTTTTGGGAAAGAATGCCCTGACCAAAAAAAACTCCCACGGTCCTGCCATCTCGGAGCAGCATTTACTGCAGCTGCCATCGTCACTCCCGCTGCATGGCAGCTCAGAGTCACGTCTGCGTTTAGAAATAAATTATATAACTGCGCCACGAGTTTGGACCATTAAAACTTTGTGTCCAATGGTTTATGTTTCAGCCTCGTGTTTAACACAGGCTTCTCTTTTGAACTTCCCTCACTTTTGGAGTTTTAGCCAAGCGATTGTTAGGAAAATATCGGTTGCATCAAAACTGGGTGAGTTTATCATGGGAATTACTTTAGCCGGGCTGAGAGGTATGAGCCTGGCTCTTGAGGCGAGAAGACCATTAAAAAGGAACAAAAAAAAAATGCAGTTATGAGACGAAAACTTTTCCAGTAATTTGTTGATAATGAGCTGAGCCATGGGTATCATTCCTCATGGCATCCATTTTGTGAGGGCAACCGTGTCTTTGACCACGTCGAGCAATCAACATGCTTACCACGGAAAATCCCAATTACGCGGCGAGGTGCTGTTCCGCATTACTGTGGCTCCTCATTTTGAGCGCTCGATATACATAAAACGTGTCGTTTTCCGGCGCGCACAATCAAACGTTGCTCTCGCTCCGGCCTCTGCTTCCCTGATAGCCCTCGAAAAAAAAATTATTCCACTCTGTTGTAATGGGTTTTCTGGAGTGCTACTGATCCTACTCAGCAGCCCACCAGGATATTGTGGTGTGTGTGTGTATGTGTGTGTGTGAGAGAGAGTGTGAGTGTGTGCATGTTTGTGAAAGAGTGTGTGTGCATGTACGTGTGTATGTGTGTGTGTTTGTGTGAGAGAGTGTGAGTGTGTGTGTGTGTGTTTGTAAGAGAGTGTGTGTGTATGTGCATGCATGTACGTGTGTATGTGTGTGTGTTTGTGTGAGAGAGAGAGTGTGAGTGTGTGTGTGTGTGTGTGTGTGTTTGTAAGAGAGTGTGTGTGTATGTGCGTGCATGTACGTGTGTGTGTGTGTGTGTGTGTGTGTGTGTGTGTGTGTGTCTAAACATGCTAAGTTGCACCAAATCACTTTGGGCAAGCATCCTTAGATTTTTCCCAGCGTGATTGTGGTTCGTGATATTAAAATGCAAAACGAATTACAGCGCGGGGCTCACTGGGAGGAAACCCATGCGCTAAACGGGGCGCCATGTTCTTGTTTTTCGTCCCAACGTACACGTTTATAAAAGTCAGATCTCTCTCCTCTGCAGCTGCCGGTGCTCATACTGCATTATCTCCCGATATTAACAATCTGTCATGCCTCCACGCAGTCACTGAATCCCGCTGTGTTCTCTCGCATATGTTTATTTGATCCCACTTTACGTTAAGGAGCCTCTAATACCTAAGTAATTACATCGTAGCTACAGAGCTGGATACTGTTTAACAGATGTGTGCAACACAAATCACTAAATAGTCCTTACAACTGCAAAACCTATTTGTGACTTGCTTGGCTCTCTGATGTTGTTTTACACATGATTTGATGCGAGTTACAATGTTAAATTGCCACAATCAAGATAGCTCATTCATTCTCCTTTTTTCTCCATACCTGTGATACATGTTTCTGTACATACGTTCAACATTCTAATGTTGAAATATAGCTTTCATGAATGAAATACTGTTTAATTATGTTGAATTTCTAAATTAGTATCGTAATGTGTAGTGACACACTAGTTACACTCTTCCTACCTTTCTTAGTACAGTGGAAATACACAAGCTGGTGGTTTTAGGGCTTTCCAAGGTAAAATGAGATCAATTATTTATTGCATACTTAATATGCTGAAACATCATTCTTTCATGTTATGGATTTTATTTACTCAAGGATCTAAGGTACATTTATGGACTTCAACAAAATAAGTGACACTTCTTGGTTAGTGGGCTGTTTATCCAATTAAGCTGCATAAGTAAATAAAAGGCTGTTTAACACCAGCAATTTAATCATATCAAAACTTTACATTACATTTCATTTATTATTTGCAATTGAAGAATTAATGTGCTTTAATGTGCATGTGAAATACACATCAGGCGTTCCTTCACAAACACTAAAGCTATATACTTTACTTTCATGAACACAAACCCAACAGTAAAAGTGAATAATTTCATGTGACCTGATATTAATCTTTCAGAAACATTAATTAGCATCACCGCAGCGCTGTAATTCTAGCTCAATTAGGAATTCCGAGGACAAATATTTCACATTAATTTGTGAAGAAAAAGGAAAATGAAAGACAGATTACTATAATGTTGCGCCCCCCCAACCCCCCCGAATTTTGCTCCGAAGCCTTCTTTTCGCCCGTCCAAAGCATGGCTTTGCCACCTTCTCTTTCCATTAAACTCACAGGGTGGCACAGCGTATTAAATTATCTGCAGGTTGATAAATGGCAGAGGATAATGCGATTTCTCTTCTGTGCCACATGGGGTCCCTGACCTGCAGAAGCTTCAGTGGGTTGCCGAAACCTCCCGTCAGCTGCGATGCCGCTGCTGGGCCATCGAGGCTGACATTTAGACCCCCACGCGCCCCTACCCAGCTGTGGCCCCCGGTGGGGGAGTCCCTCAGCTCTGCTGCCAAACGATAAACAACATCTCCGCCGCTCTGGGAGAGACCTCACTTCCTGTTATCTTAGAGGCCCCGCCGGAATCATCTTGACATTTTTTCAGCCGTGTATCGCATCCTGTAGTTTTGAAAATGGCGCTGCACAACGACATGTCCAAGAAACAGCTTGAGCCTTGAATAGCCGTTTGTGTGGAGTTTCCTTTCATAATCCATACAAAAGGGGGACTGCTAGCAATTATACAGTGAAATGATTAACACTGGTCACAGAAAAGTGCTGGTCACTCAAAAATGCCAGGAAGCATTTATTTTTGCTGGTCTCTAAAACATGCTGAGTGGAAAAATCTTGCCCTAGATAAAACTTGAGATCATACTGCAATACCGTAGACTCACTATCGCCTCAGTCTCATAGACAGCGTCATAGGAGACAGTGAACCATTTGATTACCCAAATGAATAATTACCAAACTCACATTAATTATTACCAAACTCTCATAAACAGGTCATCTTATTACAGCTTGCTAATTAAAGGACCGAATCTTCCCATTGCTTTTGACAGTCCTTGGCTCCTTGTCTCCAGAGGACACGGTTCAGTAAGGAGCGAAACGTGTCTGACGATGCGTTTATATGAAAAGAGCCATGAGAAGGTGCTGTGATGTGGTCCTGAAGTTAACCTGTGGTTAATTCGCAAACAACTACACGTCTCACTTCCTGCGTATAGTATGGCGGCAATAGAAAAAAAACATATTGATCAAATTCAAGTATATGAAGTCACCGTATTCATATGCAAGGTTGTATATTTAGTTATAAGGGGGATAAGATCATTTTCGGTAGAATGACTTCAGAGCTGGGTTCTGTGCGTACGAAAATACACCATGCCCACTTCAATGTCCACTACCAACCAGAAGTGTTTTAACTGAGTTGTGATATAAGCAGTGCTAATGGCATAGCTTGCAGAGGAACTGGAATTTCAATGCTGCAGGGTTTTACTGTCCTCTGTGCATTCAATACAAATTCAATGGATATGCTAACTATAACTAGCACAGTGTGACTTTTGCAGAGTACTGCCAGCAGATACTGCCGAGAAACCATACTGGATTCACAGTATATTCTTCAACAGCACAACACAGATTTGATACAGGTTTAACCAACGTGCCCTTCCATTCACAAATATGAATGTATGACACCATACAGAAAATAAGAGGCCAACAGGCAACCTGTTGGTGTATTAGTTAGGGGCTGGAAAAATAAGATGAATTTTGGTGAAAGTTATACATAAAATCAATGAATAATTTTAAGTCTTCTGTGCTTAAGTTGTGACTGCACAGTTTTGAAAAAAAAAATTCCAGAAGGAATTTGGCTATTTCATGACAAAACAATGCTTGGTTAGCTCTTGGTATGCATTACGAATTCAAATCACTGCATTTAATTATTGCGGATTCCTTTGTGACAAGAGTGCAACGTCCCACAACAATTTGCTGTGGCAGAATCTAACGAGGAGCAGTTTTCTTAAGGAGCTTCAAACAAAAGCACCTCTGAACACACCCATACCAGATCGCCACCTCAAAACTACTGTAAATAAGATCAAACCGATCAAATCCGAATCTGCCGTGCTGAGATACGATTTTATTTCTGCTCGGGGAGAGGACACACATGTGCTGCTTTTGCAGGCAGATAAACATCTATATCCCCACAGAGACGATGCTATGTTTTCATGACTAATTAGTTGATAAAAGCTGCCAAGGTCAAGAAGGAAGAAACATTGCTCCGCCTATGTGTTGGATAAACTCTGAATCATTCTCCCTCTTGAGGGAAGCGGCTTTTCAAAGCGTTAATACTTTGAGCAACAGGAACTGGCGAGACATCCCGGTGAGAGATTCTCAGCAATCATTGTTAAGAATGCTTCCCGCTGCTTTTTGATCAGATAGGTAATGTAACAGTCCACAACTAATACCCTTAAGGGAAATGAGAGAATGTTGATTGCTTGCTAAACAGTGTGTATCCTGATTAAAACTGAGCCAAATTGCGTGTGGGTAGAAGAAGCTGAGGAGACAGAAGAAAAACAACAATGCTATGCGCTAATCATCCCTTTGAAATATGCAAGAATCTTTTATAATAACCATTTATATATACATATATGCACAGCTCATGAAAGCCATTCTGTTTTACAATGACTGAACAATTTTGAGAAGGCAGCATTTAATTAAATTGTCTTTCTAATTACTTGGAAATTACTTTGGACTGATGCCGACGCACACCCTTCTGCTGATAAAATCATTTAAAGGTTTCCACTAAAGTCAACCAGCAAATCTTTTGGTAAAAAGATCTGATAAACCATACTAATAGGCTGATAATAGTAATAATAATACATTAATTATTAACAAATAAATGAGGCTGAAGAGATTTTGTCTGTTTTTGTTGTCTGTTCTGTACCAGTGTGCTCTTGAGAGTAACACAGTCCAGAGAGGAACAGTGTGAGAGCACACATGACCTTTAGAACACCAGAGTTCTGGAACATTCCGGAGGCCTCTGCAGTGTGTGCCTCGGCTCTGTTTTCCATTACAAAATGTCATTCAGCATCATTTTCTCTCTACTTGACATATGATGGGATTATATGCTAATTTCCCATTTCTCCTGCATCAAATTCCATTATGTGGCCCATGATGAATCGAATGGAGAGCCTTAAAGGTTTCAGCCTAGACGTATGATGCAGTCGTGAAATGAGAACCTTTTTCAAACTAATTTTTATCCCTGTTTTTTTTTTAACCCACACTTCGGAATGCCCAAGTGCATTGGTAAGACTGTCGGACTGTGACAGCATCCTCCTTCACTGCAGTGCCAAAATGTGTCCTGCACTTCCTTTTTTCCTGCAGAGTCCATCTGTGGGTGCCTGAATGACCAAGAGACGGGGACAAACCTGCTAATTGTTACCCCTCCTCCCTGGTTGTAACTGCCAGTACTGTACCACCCTGCCAGGCTGCCAGCTATAGTCTGCACTGGCACAGTCTGATTCAGCACCCCACTATGGGCCATTCCACAGCTCAAAAACACATCCTGGGAATTCAGTGGTCTATGAGGTAATGCATACATTTGCATACATTTATTTATTTAATTCATTTCTGAATTTACTATATTAAATCATATTGTTTGATAAATGCATAGATATTTTACAACCATGGTTCAGTTCACATTTCATTTGCAGACCAGTCTCTGTCTGTGTCTGTCCTCTCTCTCTCTCTCTCTCTCTGCCTTGCTCTGAAATGTGAAACAATAATTTAACAAAACATAGCGAACACTGCCACATTTACAAAATAGAGGCAGGGTCCTCCTACTGTGAAACCAAATTGCGAAGAGAAAATAACGCGAGGCCATAAAAGGTAATGATTCACGTTAATGCAATTCAGAATATCTGGTCACTTTCAAAAAAAAAAAAAAAAACATAAAAGCCGTCCATGCTTAAAGAAATACATCTCCCCTCACACACCAGTGACAAACACACCTGCTCGAAGTGCGCTTTTCACAGGGTAATCTGAGGTAATCCGTATGTGAATCTTTAATAAGCGCAATCGCTTTAAGCGGTGGCAATGCTTTACGCTGGCATTTGGAAAAGGACTCCAGGGAGGATCTCCATGTATAATGTCAGTGCAGGCGTTTACATCACACTTAAAAAATAACCTTTATATCTATCCAGAGCCGGTATGCTCAGCTCCTTGTCCTAAGGGCTGCAGTATTTGTTCCAGCCAAGCCCTGCTTCACCTGATTTCGCTGCTTCATTCACCTCCTTGCTTTGGGAGCTGAGCCGAGGAGTGAAAGGTGTGGCAGGTGGTGCACCTTAAGGCCTGGGGCAAATACCCGCAGCCTCTGTGGCACTAAAGACACGGCATGGTGGAGTTGGTGTTGACCATGAGCTGACTGAAAAAAGAATCAGATCTATTAACCGAACATTAACCCCAGGAAAGCTGTCAGCTTGGACATGCATATAAAAGTGAGTGACCCTTAAAATACCTCCTAAAAATGTTTGACTGATCAGACATTTTCCTTCTGTTGTATGTAGTCATAGATGACCACTGTAGAGCAGTGGCTTCACCCCGTTACTGTTGGTCTTGAGCTCTAGAACCTGTCATTGACTAAGTTTACAAATTAAGCACTGACGAGCATCCATGTTGTCATTTACAAATGAAGCTTCAATAAGCATCCATGTTAGATGTGATATATGTGCTCATATAAAAAAACTGTAAAGATAATTATACATGTGCTGCTATTTGTATAAGCCCAGACACTTCTAGGGTTACATGTATCTACAGGCAAAGAACCAAATGAAATCACAGTCATCAGCTGACTAAATTCACATGGGTGAGATGCTGATATCCACTTATTCATCACTTTTCCGTGGTGTGGAGGGGGTTATTTATGGCTGGTGTTTAGCTGGGGACCCATAAAAAGACTGATGTGGAGGCGATGGGGGTGTGTGTTTGGGGGCTGCCGTTCCCCGGGAGAGACCCCCTCAGAGTGAGAGATGACTCCTTCCCCCCACGTCGTGACCCCCGCTGTCACAAACTCGGGCTTTGAGGCTAATGGACACCTTTTGCACACTGTCACTCTTACCAGATGCTGCGTGACTCACAGAGTTCAGCTGCCGGTTCCAGCACCACACAGATGGACGGCTCAAAAAAAAAAGAATGTGGAAAGCAAAGCAAAATGACTTTTTTTCCCCCTTCTATAGCTTCCTCTGAGATACACAGCAAATTCTCAGTATTAAATCAACTCTGACAGAGTTTGTATGAATCCTGTGGGGAGTTAATGTACTCTATTACAGTTAAAAGTACTCTATCAGAGTTTATTTACACTAAGTATTTTTCTGTGTACTGTCAATCCAGATTATAACTGCAAAACAACAAAGCAGGGAAAAAAATAATGTAATTATATTTTTGCCTGTTTCTATTCGGTAATGATGGCACATAGAGTACAGGCAACTGCACCCAGTGTAGTTTGGTGCTCCATGGCTTGGGATGTGAATGCTAACACTGGCTATAGCTGAAGGTCCACATTTACGTAGGGAAAAATTGCTGAGCCTTGCAAGGGTAAGACAGAGGGGGTAGGCTGGTCAAATTCCTCAGCAAATCACTCATCATCGGGTGACTTCCCTTGACCAATCAGATGGCAGCACATGTGAACTGAACATATATTAACTCAGCACTCCTCGGCCATAAGTGGTATGTGGTTAGTGTCACATCTGCAGTGTGAAAAATAGCAAGCGGTACTCACCACACACATCGGAGGAGCTGTATGAGAACCTGTTTGTGGTGGGGTAGTTTATAGATTTCAGTTTGAGTGGGAAAAGTACACTCTTAGAAAGAAATATTACATAAGGGTTTTGTGTTTGTCCTGCTGGGGGAACCCTGACTGGTTCTTCCTTCATATGAATATTGCTGTATGAATATTGGATTCTCTGTAGAACCTGACACTGAGGGTTATATAAAGAACCTCTTAAAAATATATCAGTACCTAAGAAGAACATTTCAGAGTTTCCCAAGCAGGACAAATGAAGAACCTTTAAAGGTTCTGGAAAGAACTTTTTATTCTAAGGGTGTGACAAAACAAAAATGAGTAAAAAAAAAAAAATCTGTTAGCACTCTCACCATAACAAACCCATTTGAGGTGAAGCAGCTTTGGTTTACAAAGTATGTCAGCACATCAGTAGCATCCTCCGGTCTTCCAAACCCCCCAATTCTATTTTCACCTCAGAGTAGGCAATCTGAATATTTATCGCTGCAAATGTAGATTTGGTAGCTTGTCCCTCTGATCCTCCTTACTGCTTTTTTCCATAATGAATATGTAAGGAAGCAGAATGTTTGACTATAGACAGATAACCATTTGATTACCCCATCCATACAGAAACACTCTTTGTCCTTTTTTTTTTTGAGAGGGTTTAAATACCGTTGTTTTCCCCCCTCCCTTTATAAATTGTCTCCATAACTCATTAACAGTCAATCAAAGGCTCAATTATGTATGTTTAGAAGTACCACCGCTAGCACAAATTCATTTCCCCATTCATTTCAACAGCAATCAATGCCCGCTACATAATAAAACATTAAAACCCATAATAATCAGTTGCACTGCAAAGGTACTGATTTGCATTCTCAAAGGCAGATACCTAACGAAGAGGGGAGGCAATTAGAGACAACTTTGATCTTTTGGACAAAACTGTCTGTAGGCAGGACCTCGGCTGAAGCACAATCACTCAGAACGGCTCACTGAAAGCCATCTAATTGCATTTTCCTTTTCTCTCTCCTCAATTAATTCCTCCCCACACTATCCGAAATAGAATTTTCCAGGCAAATTCAAAGCATTTTAATTTTCGACCAGAACAAAGAATGCACCGGAGAGGGATGGCACTCCAGGACAAACACGATCTAATTACCGCAATACTTTGTCTCCCCCTTAGACACCCCGCAACATGTGTCTGTGAGCCACAGCAGCTCAGCCGTGCTTCTCCCTGACTCTACATAACACACGTGTGCATTTAAATGTAGTACATCAACACCAAAAAATGACCTGATACAAATAAGGTGGAGGCTTCAGATGAATCCAAAGCAATTAGTTGTACTTTCATTGTTCATGTGTTATTACTATTTATTATTGTGTTATAAATATTTTATCAATACTTCTGTTGGGCACTTTGACAACTTCCAAAAAAAGTGTTATACGAATAAAATTTGATTGATGTGAAAATGTTCCATTTGAATTGACTTACAAATAACTACAGTTTTAAAAACTCAACCATATTTCTAAATCATGAAGTTTAATTCAAAATGTGACTGAAGAGAAAACTAACAATCATTTTTAACTTCACACAAGTTGAGGACAATTGGAGATTGGATCAGGGCCTTGAATCTATTTCATTTTGGCCATTTTCACATGTCCATTCAAAATGTTTCCATGTGCACAGAAGCTTATGCAATAGTCAACTTCTGACATTTCACGATTTCGCCCACCATTCACAGTATTTGCACAATGTTTCACATTCATAATCACAAAAGAACATGATAAGTCTAATATATTTATAGACCTGTATTCTCCAGCAGCTGAGTGTTCTCAAATAAACAATAAGACTTTTACTTTGTAAAGTCTTTCACTTTATAACTTCTCTTTATCAAAACTTCAGGCTTCAGGCATAGAACCTGTACCAATCCTTCTAAGGTTTTTATAATAAAAATATCATTGAGAATGCCATACTGTTATAAAAAGGAAAGCATGCATTTTCAGAATATCTGGAGAAGTATCAGCACGTTAGTGATAGGGTACCAGCAGTCTCGGTTTGCACTTATTCTCACTTTGAAAGTTGCTCTGGATAAGGGTGTCTGCAACATGTCCGTAATGTAATTTCTGATGGAACTGCAATTCATAACCCATGAATTCTCATTCAGCTACATAAACAAATCCAGTTATTAAATGAAACAGGTTATCAATGAGTGCATGACACAATAAACAGGAAGGAGCAGACCTAAGTCTGAACAGATATAGAAAAGGAACATCTGTGACTCCTGTCTCCAGAATCTTCACCCCTGTTTCCTTCTCCAGCTTGTCCTTCTGCTTAGCTGTGGAAGTAAAATAACACAGGTTTGAGAACTATACAAGGTTATCATCTATCACAAATTAGCCAGGGTGATGGCTGGAGTTCTGGTACAGATTAAGTCCTAGAAGTCCTTAACTTTGGCGTACATTCAATCAGTATGTCCTTAACTTTGGCCTGGATTCAAACAACACTGCATTCAACTGTGAAAGGTTTTTTTTTCCTTCATAAAATTTAAAAGTTCAGAAATAATCCAAAATGTCTTCTCAAAAACTCAAACAAAATTTTCACATTTATTTATGAAGATTAAGGATAGATATTCTTTCAATACAGGCATAAATCCTGCTGTAATTAAATCATACAAACACAAAATAATACAAAACAATGCAGTTATGAGAAATTATTTTTATTCTACTCAAAATTGCTAGCAGCATTGTTTAATAGTGATACTACAGAATAATGCCACTAAACCTCTGCAGGTATATAGACTACTGCATATGGCTTATTCTTTCATTTTCGTCATATTTGTTATTTCATATTCTTAATGACTATTCATCTTTTACTTTGTTATATAGACATTATTTTCCAAGCGAGTAAGTTATTTTGCATTTTCTGTCTGATGAGAACATATTTCCTTCAGTTATATAAGTAATGTATGCCAGAAATACGTGACAGCATGGATGAAGGGAAAGAGTGAAACCTCCCAGTCACTTCTCCCAAAAATCCACCTTTTTCAATCTTACTTTCATTTCAGTTATTTATTTATTTATTTTGTTTATGGAGGAGGAGGCAATAGATAACATCTAATAATACATCTTAATTACTATGTGAATGGAATCATGTATTGTGACAAAAAAGATCATGGTAGCCCTCATCACTTATGTAAGCAAGTGCATGATAAAAAAGGAAAATTGTATGAAAAATATGAATAATTCTTATTTGTTTGCATGTGAATGCATGAAAGAGAGTGGAAAAAAATAAGCCCTTTGTTGACATGTTCATCGGATAAAGGATATGCAAATGGCCCTAAAGAGCCGAACGCTATAACGTTCTTGAAATTCTGCAATAGCCTATCTAATTAGTATTTTAATCTATCAGAATAATTCTTTTGCACTTGACAATTTATGCGCCATTCGGTATAATTACGCGCGCGGCTTCAGAGAGGGGTAATTTGATTGAAGCTCTGCTCAGTGGTTTCATTCTGCCTGGGAAACGGATCCACAGCTGTCTTTTCTGTGATCACAATAACAATGGGGACGTCTTAATGGCTCTGTCAGAACCTGTCTCGCCCGTCGCGGCTGGCTGGCTGGCGTTCGACGAGCCAATCGCCGCAGCCAACTCCAGCCGGGCCTGGCCCGGTCCACATTTATCTGGGAGACCACAATGTGCGGGCACAGGGCGACTCCTCTCTGTCATGTTTAAATATCGGGCACTTGGTTTAAAATTATCCATGTCCTGAAGCTCCATCATCTTGACCTGAGTTTTGAATCCTAGAAAATTTCAGAATTCCTGGGGCATATCTGTACTTTTGACAATACACACCATAATGTGGCAAATATTAAATCTGGGTCAGCACTGAGGCACGCTATCTCTGCATACCATCAAAATGGCCACTTTCTACATACATTGCATTAAATTTGGGTGTTTAGCAGATACTCTTGTCCAGAGTGGTGTGCATTAGCACACTCTATGTTTGTACACACTACAGATGGACATTTACTGAAGCACCTTGCTCAAGGGCACAGCGGCCACGCCATACAGGGGGAATGAATGTGAAACCTCTGAGGCCGGAGCGCACCTCCTCAACCACTAAACCACATTTCTGTCCATAAGTGTCCGCAACACAAACTGACACATTCGTTTTTGGAGGCTACGTTTGATTCATGGAGAAACCCACCCATTTCAGACACCTCACATATGAAATTAATGGCATGTTTAGAACATGTACACTCCAGATACCTTCTAAAACATTCACAAAACAGAAATATCAAAACCAAGAAATATTTTTAGATCATGTTTTTGAAGGTAGATACATTTTTTTTTCCAGTGGGCATCTGTCACATTTATTCAGGTCTTTAGTGTAGGTAAGTGTACATTTGGACAGCGTTGGTTTTTGGAGGACTGTATTGGGTTTTTGGTTTATATACATTTGAAAATGGGAAGTTTGGTTGAGACAGCAGAGAGGAAACGCAAATGGGAATAATCAGGAAGCCAAACTGAAGGACCTCATATTACTGTATTGTTATAATATTGTCTCCATGGCATTAAAATGTATGAGACGTATCTTATTTTAACTTTAATTTATTTATTTTTTTGTTAGTTTGAAGAGTTATGCCATGTAAAACCACAATTTTCTAAAAACCACACCCGTCATTCAATTACACTGGGATTCAAAAACATTAATCTGTTTGAATTTCACACATTAAATAGGAACATACTGTTTATGTAATTGATTCAAAATCTGGGAAAAAACACTATGTATGTGTTTTATATATATGTGCATGAACAATAGCAAGACAATGTAATGTGTCTTTAAAAACAAGTACAAGTACATGTAGAGTCTCGCAAAATATATATGCGTTTTTTGGGAGTTAAGGTCACCACAGATGTGGAGAACGTACTGTACCTGCACAACAATGGCACTGGAAATATCAGACAAGAGGAGATTAATTATACCCCCCTTCCCAAAAAAAAAAAAAAAAAAAAGAATTAGAATGATTTGTTCCCTTCTGCAAGCACAACAGGGGAGATTTTAATCACCAATTTGAATCCACGACTAAGAAATGATTGATACAGAAACATCACCATGTTGATAATGTACTCACGGGGGAAGCATGCCACGGAGGCCACATTTAAATCACTCCCACAGATGGATTATTTTGGGTTATGCGTAAACACAAAGCACAGTGTTCCTTCCAGCACCTCTTCTTCATTTATTTATATTTATTCGGTACCTCATATGTTGCACTAATCGCGATTGCAAGCTGGGCCACATGATGAGTATCAGGAAGTTGTGGTCAATTGCGTTTGTTGTTTTAGACCCAGTTATTTTAGAGATATTTCCAATGAACAATGAGTCCCATTCATTTATGAGTTATTAGCTGCATGTACCATCTGACAGCACAGCTAGCAAGAAGAGTTTTACTCATACAAGTGTCTTTCTGCAAGACCGATTGTCAGATGGCATTTCTTTACTTTTGACTGGAACTGGTGCCAGAGGGTCACTCTACACTTTGTAAGTACAAAAAAGGCCTTAATACTGATATATCCCTTTAATGATACAATATTTTTCAGGGGACAGAAATGGCCCCCATGGTCCAGTACAGACAGTGTGGCCACATCAATAACAAACTGCCAATTTCTGGATGGATAAGGGAAATATGAAACAAAAAATCTTTCAGAAAGATTTCTATCATTTTTAGGCATAAACCAAAGTCTTCTGATGATATAATGATGTGTAACTCTGCTGCTGAAATACTGGTGTTGAGCAGAAAGGAGCTGAATTTATGGTCAGCTGAGCTATGGCGGCT
Source organism: Albula goreensis (assembly GCA_022829145.1). Taxonomy (NCBI): domain Eukaryota; kingdom Metazoa; phylum Chordata; class Actinopteri; order Albuliformes; family Albulidae; genus Albula; species Albula goreensis. The sequence goes on along the minus strand of CM040743.1, from coordinate 7,140,724 downwards.
GCAGCTCCCCAGCTCGCCCTTGGCATATTTTATTCTTATTCAAGAAATTTGATTTCCATCAGAGATGAAAAACCATTCCTTCATGCCTGAATTGATGAATGTTTGTAATTAAGCCCCTGTTAAATTAGAGAAAGGGTGTCTGCCTCCACTGACCCCTGCGGTGGCAGAACATACTACCCACGGTGGACAGGACAGAAGAATCATATGCTTCTGACACAAACTAAAGAACCAGCTCATCTGACTGTGGACCCAATCAAATACACTCAGTTCCTGTGAGGGCATCAGCAGTTCAGTCGAAATGGAGGTCAGTCTCTATAAATGCATACATTATTCTATTTTAGAACAGAAAGGACATGTCCAGAGGACATTTTGGTTGTGTACAGTGAAACAGAAGATACTAGAGGAAACTTGTGCTGTCCAGTCTGGTTTGAATGAGTTGCACGTGCCCTCGTACAGACTAAGGGCCAGATTCAGACCTGCGTTTAGGTGCGTTTTTCCACATTTTCCATACTCATCATTACCAGAGTGAGAGACTTACACAGAAAATGCACTGAAATGCAGCTCTGGATTCAGGCTTTAGCACTGTGTGCCACCCTTCATTTTCACTCTCATCCCATCTCCACTTACTAGCCTTGCTGATTCAGAAATGTTCAGTATTTCTAGGAATATTGGATACATCACCTATTGTTTTCATAGTTGAATTTTCCACATAAAAACTGCCTAAATCCATGGGATGTGTCACTATTGAAAGTAAAGCATGATCACACGGAAATACAAATGTTTCTTCTGAAAAGAATCCTCCGCCTCCTCTCTCGCATACTGTGTGAGGGGTTATGGGTAATTGAGTTCCACCCTGCAGGGCAGGCTGGCACAGTCAGGGTGTGGTATCAGGCTGAGGGGCTACATCAGCATACTCAAACCCTCTGCAGCACCGGTGCCAGTTTAAATGTGCAGAGCGAGCCAAAACGGTAATGCTGTACGACCCAGCCACGGCTCTCTACTGACTTACTAATTATGGGATCTGGATTCATTCAAGGACAGATTTGAGTTATAAACTCTTCTACCCAAATTGGTTTAGTTCAGTATGTCTTGCTCTTGCTGCAGTTACGAGTCTAATTTCTTCGCCAAAAAAGTTGGCCCCTTGAATTCAATCAAAAACTGCCAACTCATCTTAAGGAAAAGTGCTATTCAATCACAGGCAGGGAAAAAAAACTTCCAGGATTAATCGAGAGCTGTATTTAAAAAAGTATTTTCCCGTAGATGGCTGAATTAATTTTTGACTTTGAATGAAGTCCAACAGTTACATAGTGCCAGATAAGTTCTGGGTGTGTGCGTGTGTGAGTGTGTGAGTGTGTGTGTGCGTACGCGTGTGTGAGAGTGTGTGTGGATTTTTTTTTATATTACCTTCCCTCAAACTGACTTGATGATTTTTCATTAAATCTAGGACACAGTCCCAGAAATACAGCAAAAGTAAATACACAGTGTCTTTAATTTTGTTGACTAAAATAGTCCAAACGGTTGGATTGTGATTTTGCTTGTGTTTATTTTTAATGATGCGGAGTAGAAATGTCTAACAAGCAATAATGATCATTTGCCATGGTCTGTGCAAAACAGACAGCAACCATTTACAAAAGGCACACACTAACACACACACACACACACACACACACACACACACACACACACACACACACACACACACACACACACACACACACACACACACTCATAAAAACATAACCCACACCGGTGACTACTTTTCTCATTCAAGAAATGAGAGTACCATTTGTCACAAAACCTTACATTCCCTAATGTTTGCTTTATGTTAACTCAATTTAATAGAGGCCCAGAAGGAAAACAAAATAGCCATGTTTCAAAATGGATCATTTTTCAACACTGACAAGGCAGCAGGCTGAGTGTACAAATACAAAGCACAAAATGAATGCCTTCCACGCAAGTGTCATTTCCTGCATGCATTTCAGACCAGTAATGAAAAGAAAATACCCACAATCCTTCAAACACTCACAACGCTCCCCATTTTCTCAGGACAATGCAGACTGATATAAATCAGATTACTTGATCAAATTATAACAGTCATGAAGCAAATTAAAATATATCACAACAAGCTTTTGTTTTTGGAAATCCGAAACAAAATAAAACAAAAAAACACCCAACAATAACACTTTCTTATAATCAAAATGGATTGTGGATGAGAAGAGGTAAAAAAAAAACAAATTCCCGACTTCGAAGCAGATGAGGAGGACCTTATCCATTTTCCTGTCCCTGTCCTTTTTTTGTGTGCATCTGCGTGTTAAAAACATCTCCACATCCAGTAATATTTATGACAGCCAGTAAAACGCTGGTGTCAAAACCAATTTTCGAGTCATTTTTCAAGTGGTTTTAATTAGATATTGTTTTAGTCTCACTTGCATTAATTTAATTTCTGATACCAACATTTCAGCATTCAATCTGTTCAAATGATTTTTTTTTTTCAAACTGCCTTATTGCCTCCAGTAATTTAAACTGCAATAAGAAGCATGAGCAATATCAGACTCGGAGCCTCACAAAGACAATATCTAACACAATTAAAAGCAGGGGGCGGAAGGCATCCGAGGATCCCTAGAGCTCAGACCTATTACCTCTCTGCTGTGAGACAGGAAAAAACACTCCATCATATTTTGTCAACATAATAATGGCAAACGGAGACCTTCTTCACACATTTTTCCATTACACAGCATTGTTTTAGATCTAATGAGAGCATGCCCGGGAAATTACACCGCCCATATAATACAGCAAAAATCTAAGTAGGCAACGTTCAGCACTTTATCTCACACTCAAGACACTGGCAGAGTACTGTGTGTTCTGCAAGCAGTTTGGTAGTGTGGACTATTAACAATGAACAGCAATGCAAAAGTTACAGAATCACAGCAGGAGGTATCAAATCTGTGCAGTGTATTCAAAACAGGTTTCCAACTGTAAAACTGTCTGAGGGAACATTCAACATTCAAGCGATCTACTAAGGTGCCTGTGTATCCAAGTCCTTCAAAAACAATCAACTAAACAACCCAGGGTCTGGAAGACAAAATGCGGATTATTTTCTGTTCCAGTTCCAAAAAATTAGATTTTCAGTAACAATTTCAGCACCTTCATCCTGAGGTGACTAGCGTCATTGTTCATCAAAAGTCTTTCACTTGTTTCACCTTTTACACGTACAAAACACAGGAAGGATACACTGTGGCTGATGGACTCACACTTATTTATGAGTCAAACGGGATAAGAGAGTCTGCTAAATGACTACAATGTCACACAATGGAACGTACTGTATTCTCTACTCTCTGCTATTAACAGTGGTGAGAGGGACCCTGTAGCTGTGAAAGGCTGGCTTACTTGTGCTCGCCGTGAATAAGATGCGCCGGCTGACCCACAGCTCATTCCCTTTGATCTATTTCATCAATATAAGGGTGACCGGTGTAAGCGCGCATGGTCGTGAAGAATGGATTCCAATTAAGTCGCCAGTGCTGCTTAAAACCCAACTTTCCGCCATTTCAGATGTGAAGGCAATTAATCCGATATTGTTCCTCGAATCTGGTATCGACTTTACATTTCAGAGCACTGAGAGGGAAAAAAATGCATTGGGCTTTCATTCCAAGAAAATAAAAAAAAAAATCACACCTGGCTGACTTAACCCCGAAGAATGTTAATTTTATTGCCTCGCACAGAGCCGTGAAGGCAGCCAGCCACTCAACAGCATCATTACATCTTCGAAATGGATTTTGCGCCGATTGAGATGATTTTTCTGAATCCTCTGCACGATCTCTTAATACTGCTGAATGCATCCCGGCCAGTCGTGCGGGTCACCTGCTCTACTGCATCAGTTTGGCCTCTACACAAACAACACGAACGCATTTATTTTATAAGGAAGACGCGTTCGCGGCTTGCTATCCACAGGCAATCGGTCCCATATTAAAGCTCCCTGTTTCACAGCCGGTCATTAGCACGGGCTGGGCCGGTCTCCACACACTTGCTCAAAGATGAAACCGTTTGCAGGGGCAGGCAGGTATCTAATGTCTCGTTTCTGAAGCTGGAATATGGAAAACAGAAGACGGCCAATGGGCCGGTCGCGCTTGCGGTTTATGTCACGGATGTGTTGTTTGGTTAGTGGCCCTGTTGTAACGATTGGCTTTCTTTTATTTGGACTCTATGGTAGAGGGCAGAGCTACTGACGTCACCCTACGTGATGGTGGTGTGCTTGCTCTCCTCTCCTTTTCATGTTTTTGTACCATATTTCTGCAAAAGTGAATCAGTACGTCGAACAAGTGAACAAAACAGCAAGTGTGCACCGCACTTATATTGTCCTTCCGTTATTATCCCTCCTTACTTTACCTAGTTACAGTAATAATCTTACTTTAAAAACTACGATTGTCACACTGTACACCACTGACAAATGGCACGGTTACCATGGACTCAGAGCTCTCCACCCGCCCCCCACCCCCCACTATGAAGCACTAACCTGAGCAACGGGTTTGTTTATGACAATTTCGCGCCACAGCCACACGCGATTTACGTACTTGACGGTGGTAATTCTCAAGACTGACCGGAAACCTCGAATGGGTTTACAGCTGAGTGACCGAGGCGATAGAAAAAGGGTTAAATGGTTCAGTTTGCAAATGAGACGGGACAAGAGTCCCTCGGCTGGGTATGGGAACATCTTCACCTTAAAGCTGGAGATAATAACCTGGAGGTGCTGCTGGGTTTTTCTGCTCCCATATAAACACCTGTGAATACAGCCCAGCTGGCCTCTGGGATTCAGCCATGGCTAACAGAAATCCAGAGTTTATTGCATTTAAAAACATGTAACCTCCCCTCTGTTAATGATCGGAAATCAAACAATGGTCAAGTGAAATTGCAAACAGCTATTTAAATTTTTTTCTCATCATCTTGTCTTCTGTTTTGTGGATCTTTAAAACATATCTCCAATATATATCTCAGTTATGCTGATCTTCTAATCTGAGGTTGAGATTGAGGCATTTTATGATATTTTACGGTTAGGATTTTCATATTAGGATCTATTATGAATATATGGTCCTAATGTGTGTATATTTTTAGTTCTGGGTAACATGCATCACTTGTGATAGTCATGCTGCATTCATACTGGCTGGTCTAGGAATGCTGTTAGCAGGGTTTGGCACTATCTCTCATATTAAGCAGGTGAATGCACTTATGTTCTCCCACATGGCAGGTTGCTCTGGATAAAAGCATCTGCTAAGTGACTGTAATGAAATGTAATTTAAAATATTTTTTCCCTCATTCCAAGGTCATTATCTTTGAAAACAGACATTCTTTCATTATCATGAGAGCAAAAATTAACCCTGATTTTGTCAGTATTGTATCATCTCCAGAATATTGCTACAGTATGCTGGTTTCAAAATTTGAGATTTCCGGTTCAAATCCACATCAGAACACTGTTGTTCTATCATCAAGAAGAGGATGTAGTCTGAACTAGTTTGGTGAAATAACCCATGAAAAAAATGGGAAAAAAGATAAAATGTTTTCTCTCTGGAAATGGATGTCTGCTCAACAGGAAAACACACAAGTTTTATCCAATAGATCTGTCATGTATATGTGTGTTGGCGTACTTCTGTTTTTGAAACCTAATTTCTACATCCTAAGAGCCTGTTCAGTTTTGATGATTACAAACTAGTTTTTGTTGGCTGGATATCTGTTTTTTTATTCCAGTCTATCCTCTGGCCTAGTGACTGCTGAACATCCTCCCACATGGTGAACACAATGTGTGGCTGTGTTCATGCTTTCCCATTCCAACAGCTCCTTCCATTGTTCAGGGGTTCCATTAGACTGACATTTATACAATGTAGCTCATGTTCAAATTCTAACCAGTTTATAGACTGTTATTCTTTAATGGTTTTTCTTGCATGATTCATTCATATTGTACGTCATTGTCATTCTTCCTCTGATTGAGTTCAGTCCTTCTGTCATAAGTAGTCGATACGGTCTTTCAAAAAAGCAATGAATACAAGACAATAAAAAAAATAATAATTCCCACTGTGCCTCATTATGATATAGCACAGACTCACTGTACTCACCAAACTATTGAAAACTTTTTGACTTAAATGTGAGACAAAGGTAAGTACAAGCAATTAATTATTGCCATACATTGCCATATCATACGTTTTCCTACAGTGAACTTTTTGGAAGTGAATAATGAAAGCAACAAACAAATAGAAAAATCGAACATTCACACACACACCACACACACACACACCAGGTTGTGCCTTATTAAAATATTTTTTGTTAGCGGTTTCACTGCTTTCGTATATTACCAGTGAGATGGAATCAAATCAAAGCCGTGCCACTGACTGTGCATACCAATGAGGCAAGAAAACAACAATCTCCAGCTCTGTTCCAAATACCCTTTACTATGCGCCTGCCCGCCAGTGTGAGGTCACCCTTCTCAAGGGGTGAGGCTTCACTGCACCATGCACCATGCACCATGCACCATGTGGAACTGGACTGTCCGTACTGCTGTCTTTCTCCAGCACACAAGGACCAATGAAACGGGCTGAGCCCCAAACAAGCTTCTTTTAGGGCACATGCAATGCAAAATAGAATCTATATAACAGCATAGCAAGCATCTTCTTTTCATTTTAAGGTAGAACGTCAACCTCTTTGATTGACAGTTTCAAAGTTCAAACATTTCACAGTTTAGAGCCATCTCCAGTGAAGTGCTCAGTTCTACAGCGCTTAATTTAAGGAAGACATTTTGCAAATGTTACCCCTGATGACTAGGCTAACTAGGCTAACACCTGGCCAGGCTGATGACATAAAGATGGCTGACTGTGAGAGTGGGTAACCCAGCCACCTTCAGGGACTCTCCACCTCGCTCTCCCAGCCTGAACACAAGATGTGCTTCATATCGCATCATGAGTGTAAAAGCTATCCGTGTTACCACACACGTGAGCGATCTGCATTTAACACGGAGCTTTGACAACACCCTTAGGCCCAGGCCAGTGCTTGTGCTGCACTTCTGCCATCAGGCGCATTGTCTTTAATTCCCATAATCCTAGGGGCCACGCGATCAATGCGCTTTTGCCGTCCGGGGCTGCTCACCTGTCACACGCGCTGTGAGCCATTCCGCGCCATCTTTCCTCTTCAAATAAATGCTGAATGACACGTTCATAATTAGGTCTTCCAAAAACGGAGGCTTTTTACAGATAGCGGGATATCAGAGTGGACACGTCTGGAAATACTAATGCGTGGCGCTAAGCAGCCGTGACGCTCTTCACTGACTAATAGATGGTGGCTTTTGTGAAACGCTGTGTACAATAGGCCCTGTCACTTGATAGGCAACGATGGCAGTAATTCATAGGCTCCTGGAAGCCGGTTTTGAAATATGTATTCAGGAAAATCATGGCGCCTAACAGTGATTCACACTGCAGGCTCTGAAAAAAAACAGTTTTTCGTGACATTAATCAGGGGCTGGTATTCTTACAAATATGTTTTTTTTTTTATTTCTAAGATTACAGTCTGAGGCTGATTTTAAACCAGAGGATCAAATATTAAAAGGATTGAGGTTTGATGTCAACATTAAGACGAGTCACCACTGTCAGTTTGATTATCATGGAAATACTCCGATTTTGAAAATTACACAAAATGCTCAATCTAAAAAACCAGATAAAAATGTTACTATTGACAGACAGCGTTTCATAAAAAAATATCATCAGTTTAATTTTGACAGACTGCAAAAAAGTATCACCAGTTTACTTTGATCTTATTTAATCATATTTATATTAAATAAATGCATATGTGTATACTAAGTATACTATATATATATACTATATATGTATGTGTATATATATACGTATATATATGCTCCAGCTTGTTAGGAGGACTGAAATACTGCCTATGAGGGTAGCTCCCTTTGAAGGTATAGACCAACCTTTGACAGCAGGTCACTCAGGCATTATTAATCAAACACCTACCATGTGACCAGTCCTGCCAAACCAGGAAGAGAAAAGCCCGTATTTCAACTGAAAAGCTCAAGATAGAACTGGTTCAAAGGCAGGCAGGGGACCGAAAGGTTCCGCACATGGCCACTGACAGGAACACTCACAAGCCCTGAACAGCTCTGCCCCTCCCCGCAGCCCCTGATCGGTGACCTTTAGACGCTGATTGCCCCTCCAGCCTTAGATCTGCCCTGACATTCCCTGCTTGAGCGAGGGCCAGCTGCGACCAGTTTATGCAAGTGTGACTGCCTCGCTGCCGCTCGACTGTTTAAAACAGCGGTGCTCAGGTTGGGTCCCCCTGTGTCAGCTGGTTTATGTTTCCGCTCACCACTCATCAGAGATTTTTTTTTTTCCTAAAGGCCTCAATCCAATAAGCACCTGTCTTTCGCTTTGATTTACAAATGACTGCAAGTGCTGCCCTCCGTCCCCGCTAGCACAGTCTGTGAAGTTCTGCAAATGACCGAAATTAACTCACACGGACAAATGCTGATTTAGCCGAGGCCACGCTAATGCTCCTCGATCAGATTTTTCACTTAAAGAACCCTCTGGAGTTCTCAAGGACTTGTCCTGAATCAGGGCCTGCTTCCCAGCAGCCCCTGCTCTCATTCAGAACCATCGATTCAGACGCAGGTTTCACACCCATAGAAAATGACTCCAGCTAAGAGCTGTAGAGACTAACGGGCCTGTCATCATAGGAGTCCTTTTCTCTCACACTAACCTAACTGTTTCTGTAAAACACTCTCTCCAGCAAGATTTTTATTTGTCTGTACTTTTGTTTTCACTGTAAATGCAGCCTTTTTTCATTTGATCTTTTTATTTTACTAACATCTACTGTCAAAATATGGATGTGCATTTGTCTGAAGGAAAGTCACTTCTTCCGCTAAGGCATTCTGCAGCCACCACGGCGCAGCAGAGCCTCTTTGACCTTCTTCATCGATTGCTGTGGAAAAGTGACACACACTGAGCTTTAAATCAAAGCTCAGCCAGAATGAACGTGGTATAGAACTCATTTAGTTTATACCAATTACCCTGGCTCAATTAGCTTACGCTAATATACTAATGCCGATTCACGCATAGATTAGACCTGTGAACGATGTTCCATATGCGGACATCAGAACTGCCTTTGGGCTAAAATGTCACATGAATGATCAGGCGCGTTAAATAATTCAGAGAGCCCTCCCCCCTCTGCCACAGTTCAATCTGTACAGCGCCGGTGCAACAAAACCACATATTTCCGTGTGTGTTTCATCTGCTTCTATTTCATGTACTAAGCCTGCATCGCAAGAGAGTGACGCGGTGTAGCTTTGGAAACAACGGCATGATCAAATTGTCTGCATGTTACAGGACCCCACCTCCCCACAACTTTCATTTTGATGCTTTTAGGGGGCTCGTTTCTCATTCGGAAGGGGTGGGGGGGGGCACAGGTCCCCCTGGAACCCCCTGTAATTTGCACCCGTTGTCTTGTTTCAGGGACATTTTGTAATGCAAATAGCAGCCTCTGGCAGGGTGTCTATCCAAAAAGCCATTCCTCAGTGACTGACGGACCAGAATCTACTCTGTCACCCAGCCGAACATCAGTACTTCTCAACTCTTCAAAATAATAAAAGTTTTGTACCAGAATATAAAGTACAGCTTGTTCAGACTAAACAAAGTACTATGGCCTCTACAACGAATTTCAAACACAGAGAAGTGTTTTTCTATGCTTATGTAATACAAAAGTTATATATTTATAGTTATCATAGTTTGAGGGATAAATAGTGCAATGAATACCAAAAGTTACATGATGTTAAAGCAGTTATCAAAAGTTTAGGACAAGTCTTTTTAGAGTTGGATTGGGTTGTCACTCAAGGGTGTTACATTCACCCATGGGCACAAATACATAAATGTCATGCAAAACCCTTCATTTTTAACTGATAAAACTAAATACTAATACTGAACTAAATAAGTGCATTATTTGCAGATCATACGCTGAATTTAAGTTCCACATTTCTTATCAATAGTAGTGAATTATTCTTTCTTTCCCAGTTACTGAAACTCCAAACTGTATGTGCTGCAATCATAAAGTATATTAGAAAGAATTACAGAGTCACATTTCTATCTGCTATATCAGAATCAATCAATCAAACGGAACCAAAGAAACAACATTAGCATAATAATAAAGAGTGATAACACATCGCTACCTCCTGTGTATGCTGGAGCGGAGTAAAAACATCTCTCCCCTTGGAGTCTGGCCCTTTCTTCACACAGAATCCGAGCCGCAGAGCCAAGATGGATGCCGAGATGGATCCGTTTCCCCTCAGATGTTCCCACCCTGGGGCGAACCGGCGCGGTTTCGCAAAGATATATCGCCGAGCGGAGCACACACTCCCACACTGCCCCGCAGACGCGGCTACGAAGGCCGAACGGAGAGCGTGTCCCACGCTACCATAGCGACGGAGCGAGGCCAGGGGCCTGGAACGAGGAGGAGTATAACAACACGCCCACCGCTCCTCTGCTACCACGGCAGGCCCTTTGGTGAAAGGCTGGGCTGCCTGCATGCTCAAGGAGAATAAGGAGCGCGTGAAAGCCCGAATATTGTCCACTGAAAGCTCATCTTCTTGCAGGAACCTTCTTTAATTAAGACAGCAGAATAGAGCAGTGAGCCCCATGGAGAAACACTCAAGCCAGTGCAACCACCCCCCCCCCATCCTCATCCCCATCCCCCACCCCCACCTCCACCTCTACTCTTTTTTTTAAACAAAACAGTTTTTCCAGGCATTAAATTTTCATTTAGGCAACCCTGTATGTATTCTCTGGCGATGATTTCCAGGGGAAACTGTAGCCCCGGTCGGGCTTATGGGCCCAAGGTGACCTCATTACCCAAATTTGTTCCAGCTGTCATTAGGAATCACACACAGTGTCACTCAAAAGGATGAAGCCGCAGACACAGAGAGCCGGTGCACACGACATGGAGAATTTCTATCATCCATAACGCTGGAGTTAAAGCAAAGCAGAGACATCCTGTATCAGCAAAGCTATGAGCTGGACCCAGATTCTGGAACTCTGCTCAGAGATGTTCACTTTTCTACAATATTTTTAGTCACATGGAAGTGTTTATCCCTGTATCCTTTTATCCATCTATCTATCTATGAATCTATGTATCTATCTGTCTGTCTGTCAGTCTGCCTGTGTCAGTCTCTCTGTCTGTTTGTGCATCTAAATATTCACCAAATGGTGGGAAAGACGAGGGACTTCATTCAGTCAAACATACTTAGTCTTTTCAAGAGCATATGGTTATTATTATACTACTATTGTACTCTATTATTCTCTAAAAAGAATATCTTCCAAAGGACATGTTTGCTTGCCGCCAATACAATACAATACCATAATTATGCATTACATTTAGCCTCACAAAGACACGTAATGTGTTTGATAGAATTCAGCACAAGGATTTTCACAGTCAATATACATATATACATACCTTTACTACATATATATATTCAGTGGTAGTGTCATATACCAATGTTTGAAAGCACTGTCCCAAAGGTGTATATGTGTATACACACACACACACACACACACACACACACACCTTTGGTACAGAACTTTCAAACATTGGCAGATGATACGATGGTACTTATGTGAGTATTGATACTGTTACACCAGAACGGGTGTGCTTACAGATAAACCTGTTTGCATGTCTTTCCGTGGACATAGTGTGGCTGAAGCGAGGTCTGTCAGGCCGTGTAAATGCAAATAACAGCAATCCCATTTGCATTAAAATTACAGATTTTATTTTTTTTTTTAATTGCAAAGCAGCGTCTCTATAACGAAGGCCTGGAGTGATGCGTGAGGAACTCAAAGAGGTGTCAAACGCATTTCTCAGATTCACTCAGAGACAAAACACGGACGGGGTCACAGGCCGGCGGTGACAGGCGAGGGGAGAATTCATTTCCAGAGGAATATGAACACAAAATGAAATAAATAGGCCTGCACTCGAAACTATTTCCATGGCATAATCTAACACCCATAATGTAAAAGCTCTGGAAAAGGTACTGATCTTAAAAACACACCACTGCTTGCTTTCTCAACAATGGGCTCAATGTCATATTTATGTCATCTTTACCTTTTATAATGAATGCGTGCGATGCTTAATGTAGACTCTCAACTATGACCCCAATGTATGCTGGCTTTTCCAACAGAAAAACCTCTTGACTGATTAGGTTTGTTGAACTAGTCTTTAGGTTCTTCCATAACTTTTCCCTAAACGTATTAACACAACATAGGTTTGTCTCAGTGTTCAAACATATTAACAATTTAAAAATTCACATAAAATTCATATTCCTCATGATGGTTTTATTGTGGATATAATCCTAATATAATTGCATAATATATGCTATGATAAGGTATTACATCTTTCAGACTATTTATGAACAAAGCACATTCCATTCTATTAATGCTTAGTTTTATATTTATTATACAACTAGTATAAATATAAATATTTTATATTTATTATACAACAAAGTAAAACAAGCAATCAGGAAGAAAAAAGTGTTCCAATTCTCGAGAGCTGTATTTAATACAGAATGTCCTCAGCAAAAAAATAACCACTAACATGTTGAACATCTTGTTGGAGTAGATACACATTATAGGAGATATCAGTATATGCTGAAGTACACTGAAGATTGTTTTGTCTGTGTATAAGTTTATGAGGAGAAGATAAAAAGGGCTTTTTTTTTTATTAAGCGTGAATCACTGAGCTTGTCCTCGTATGTGGCCTTCTCCAGGCAGCGCCTGCTGTAACAGAATGATGATGTGTTGTGTTTCCTCTCTTTTCCAAAGGGCGGCCATATGCCCACGCTGCTCCCGTTCCCCCTCCATGCTGGCTCAGCCAGAGGGAGCTGTGACCAGCCGAGAAGCTGACAAAGTAAAACCCAGATCTAAAAAACTTTTCTGACGAGGAGCCCTGAGGATTTTGGAGGTTTTTTTCCTTTGTATTCTCTATGGGCTGTTTTGCACCACAGGTTCTTCAGACTACAAGTGCAGTTTTGTGCTCTGCAATTTTAAGGTCTTTTCTCTCTACAGTTGACGCTGCAACATTCCAAATGAATGCATCTCATGAATATTCATGAGGAAGGCATAACTGATGGTGCTATAACACGGGAAGGTCCGGTAACCAACCAAAAGCCCCTGTAGAGGAAGAATATAGGAGCAGAGAAATGCTTGCTTTAATTCCTACTCAAAAATGTCCCGATTTCAACCCCAGTGGCAGTAAAATGTCCACCATCTGCGCCAGGGGTCACAGATAACTATATTTTAGGCACTTTGGCGCTACATTAAGAGAAATGCAAATGAACGCTCCAGTTTATATTTATTTGTGCCTGCATGAGCATTGAAAATTCTTGTGAAATTGAAGGTCTGGATTTGATTGTCTAAGGTGGATACATTTCCATCAATAATCTCATTTCTATTTTTTTAAAACTTGTTTCACAGTTCAAGTGACACAGAAAAAAGCTACAGATACACAAAAACAGATCCCAGTCAATAACAGTGTAGATAAATAATGTGGTTTAGATAAACACAGGGATGGCTCTGAGACACAGAGCCAGAGGAAGCAGAGGGATGCAGAGGCTGGTCTGCCGCTCGGCCATGTCTCTGGTGCCATGGTGATCTGTAGTGGGCTGTACATCTCTGGCACTTTCCGCACAAGCATACAGCGCAGAGCACTTGGCAACGGAACTGTGTGTGACTCAGGACTGTTGCCAGACAACAGCTGAAGGGGGTGGGGGGTGGGGTGTTGGCAGGGGAATGGGGTGCGGGGGGATGAAGGGTGCACAGGAAACACCGGCGGCACGGAGAAAGGCGACACACTCCCACACCACTGTCACCCACAGCTTGCCGGGGCACAGGTGGCGGGCAGCGTTCCTGCGTCCTGGCATGATGGTAGGGCCGCGGGACTTTGTGAGCCTGAGCGGGTAACAGGGTGGTACAGCGAGGTCTGCTAATCAGGCTACCTACTAACGGCTGCATTCAATCAAACAAACTCAGCGTCTTCAAGAGCACGTGCAGTTAGCAGCATACGCTAATCTATGGAAAAATGAAAAAGCACACTCCAAAGAACATGTTTACTTTGAAAACATAGCATACTGAAAAATATATTTTTATTTCAATTGTATATGCCCTTAAAATATATTATTTTATTAAAATGATAATATTATTATAATTATAATTTAATTATATTATAACAATACAATTATACACAAATGATTCTTTGTGGTCCTGGTCTGTACGCCATGGTACTGAAACCATGAGCCCGAGTTATAAACCTCAGTCCCAATCAATATACCTCACCTGCAGGCTACATAAGTGTTTATATGTTAACTAGCTTTAAGGGGGTCCTGCAGTAACATCACAAAGGGGCTGAAAGGAGGACACGGGAAAGCTGCAAAACCGCTGAATCAGCTCAACCTTCATCTCAACGTTCTAAACTCATGAGCCAACATTTGCAACAATGATGCAATTCACAAGACTAAATTACTAAATCATGAACTATATAATACGAGTTCAGAAATATTTTTTTTAGATATCTTTTGCGATATTTATGCTCCAGGCAGTCTTGCCAGCCTAAAGCACTGCAGTGTCTGTAACGCTGGACAACAGAAACCATTAGCTGAAGCAGCCGTTCATAAAGTTTGCCCTGTTGGGGAAAAAAGATGCACAACTCTGCACTGTGAAATCAAAGATATGAGACTTGGTTAGGATTTGGTTAGGATATTGCAAAGATAGTCCAGTGACATCCAGGTGTCTGTGTGGAAGATTCAGATTCAGGACTGTGTTGATCCCTGTGAAGCCACAATCAATGGCATGCATGAGACAGGCCTATGTATTGAGCTAAAAGACAACAGTAAATACATGAATCCTTGCGACTGACAGGATATAGTATATACAGACTGCAATGTTTGCCCTTCCTCTTGCACTGTTTCCACTTGTGTGATATAGTATACATTCCAGTTATATTTCTGTATACAGTATATAACAAAGTAAGTACTTGTATAGATATAAAGTACATGCAAATGCAACACAGTATATATGCAGTATATTACATTGTAACAACGTATATAATACAGGTATATATACGGTATATAACAATGTAGTACAGTAAATAATACAGAATATTGTGATTTAAATGCAGAGGATTGGGGAATAGGGACTTCAGGGCTATCATCCTGATTCCAATACCATGCAGACCTCAGCAGCTGGAAGTGGCTATTCAAATATATGGGCTAGTTTTTATTAATAGAACAAAACATGTTTTTTTTGCATACATCAAATTTTTGTTTGAGGTAAACACAATGTAAAGATAATATATAACAGGCAAAAAAACTAATAACGTTCTTTTTTATTAATATCATTTTAGGCATTTATTGGATGCCTTATCCAGAGGGACTTGCACACTGTCGCTGTATATTTTACTGAAGCGATTTATATGGATTACCTTACTCAAGAGTTCAATGGAAGTGCCCTAACTAGGAATCAAATCTACAAAATCTAAGTTACATTCCCAGCCCCCCCTAAACATTACACTGTACTGCCTCCTGACTAAATTTAATACCTTTGTGTTTTGTTTTTCTGTATGTGAAGTTCAGCAAAGAGCTTTCTCATTATCGACGGGTAATAGGCTAGGCTGACGCTATTTACACTTAAGGGAGCTAATACAACACTTCTGAAATCATACTACTGAAGGTGTTTGTGTCATACACTGACAAGAAGTCCGCTCAGGAATAAACACTATGGCAATGATATGTCTCGCGACAAGATTCACTGCCCTACAGCTGACAATTACCCAAATAACTTTCTCATGAATCCCTATTGTAGACTGAAAGAAAGTGTTCAGATTTGACCAAAGGAAAAACCAAAACAACACTCAAAGTGCACACAGGATTGATGTTGTTTCTGTATCAATTATTCTCGAGTAAATTCAGATCTTCCAAAAAAAGCGTCAGGAAATTCCATATAAATAAATGTTGTTGGATTTAGAGTAATGAATACCTGACCATTATTTTCTTGTCAAAGCCCTTCATAGACATTGGGCAGACTAACACTGCATTAGAGTGAGAATGTAGTCACTCATACTAATGAACCTAAACGGTGTCTCTGTGTTAGTAATAATAGTGATAGTAATTCTAACAGTAATAATCAAATTAACACTCGATTACACAGTTAATTCACCGAACCTGGTTTCTTTGGTGGAATTTAAGGCAAAGAAAAGTGGACCCTGTGGCTCTCCACAGGTAACAATAATAATTATCATCACCATCATCATCATCATCATCATCATCATCATCACTAACATAACAATAATAATAATAATCAATCAGTAATAATCATAATCTGAATAACTATGGAAAATGAATTTGTGTGATGTCTTATGGTCCAGCTAAAAGCACTTACCATTACAGCCCTAAAAAATGAAAGCATGAAGCATTCGGTGCTCCTCCACATTAAACCGTGGTCCCTCTCCTGTATGAGGGGTGTACACGTGAAAGAGCCCTGATCCGAGGCGACGGACTCATGGAGAAACCGCGGATCCTCCGCCACGTGCCCCGACAGGGAGCGCTCTGTGACCCGTGGCAGAGCGATCTGAGTATCGATTTAACGACAGATCCAGAGGCCGAGGATGAGGGGGAAGATTTCCTTCATATCCTATAAATAATTCATTTTTTTTTCCTTCCTTCTCTTTGTGACAGGCACAAAAGGTATTCATTTTGAGACAGATTAGCGCTGACCTATTTTTAATGTACCCAGCAGATCTTTGTCCTGTCGATGCGAGGCAGGAGAAGTGTCCCGAAAGATCAAAGCAGGACATGATGTTCTGATACGCCACACATAAAAAGGCGCCGATAGAAGTACATCAAAATCAAGGTTAGATTCAATCAAACACACTTAAGCTACAGCCCAATCAAATAAAGTTAGTCTCTTTATGGGCATATGCAATTCAACCAAAACACACTTCAGTTTCTTTTGAGGGCATACGCTATTCTATTTTTAAATGAAAAGAGCGCATTCAATTCAACAGTCCATATTTGCATGTCTCAGTGTGTTTTGATTGAATTGCATATGTCCTTAAAAGAGCCCGTGATGATTTGATTGAGTTTCTTGCTTTTCATTTTAGATTACTTTTTACTTTAAAATGGAACGGCATATGGCCATAAAGAAACTACAACCTTGATTGGATTGCCCTTAAAGAGACTGGGGTCATTTGATGGTCACAAACCGTGTAATAACAATGACTGCACGTGAATAGAGCCCAAGCTATTCATAAAAGCACATTAAATGAATTATTCAGTAAAAACATATGTGAATCATCGCTAACTGTTTAGCTTAAGTCACAGCTGAAGCAGCCTAGATGCTGTATTCTTCAGTTAAATTTTCATTGATCACAGCCTGTATGTCATATGTAGCTTACTTCTCTCTTTTTCATGATTTTTCTACCTTTTTTTCAAATGTGAAATGTCCAATCATACTTACAAGCCACAGCCATAGCTGTAATCCTTGCCATTGATCTGGAAAGGCATAGACAAGTTTGCACTCTCCTCTAACTCTCCTCCATGTCATGTTAGCTATCGCTTCTTTTCACGGCAGACCACAGTGCACAGACATGAGTCACTGAATATGAATAAGGAGCTTCATGTGCAAGTCATGCAGGTATAGACTGCAGGCATATAATCGTCCAGCAGGGGTCACTGGTGAGCAAACAGACACCGACATCCCTACCAAATGAATGCCCCCATCCCTGGGCAAGATGAATTGTGCCTTACTTGGCAGAGGCAATGTCAATGTTCAGCACTGGCACAGTCTTCCACACTGGTACACTCACACTTTTCCTTTATCTCATAAATTTGCAGTCATGTCCACATGCCCCCAGTCTCCTGTTCCTAAGCTTTAAGAGATTTTCTGAAAATCCATTACACGAGGACCAGCCATCATTCTCCAGGGGAGAGTGTTCAGCCCATCTCTCTCATCCTCCAGCAGCACACTTCACAAGCCCTTGTGCTTCCACTACCTCATCCGCAAACATGAAAAAACTGATCTGAGACTGTGGCTGTATTGGTCTCTGGGCCCACCTTCACAATTCAGTGTCTGGAACAGTCTGTACCGTGCACTGACAATGGCAGAGAAACATACCGTACCGCCATTGAGCGTTAACTTTATTGTGAAAGCATGGACAAAACAACACTCTTACGCGCTGCCACTTTTCAGGGCCTGCTGAAGGACAAAACCGAGAGTCTCAGTGTACGTAAGCATCGAATAAAATCGCTGGTGTCAATACCACTGTGATTCACCCAAAGGTTACAACACAAAGCAATACGAGCAGCTTATTACATCCTACCGAGCAATCAGTCACATCTTCCTGTAAGTCGTTCATACAAAAATGTGAATGCGTGATCTCAAATGACGGATTATTTCAGTTTTTGCTACTTTTTAGCAGTTTTTTTTTCTATTACTCAATGGGGTAGCATATAGAAGATGGGGGTGGGGAGGAAAGCAACATAAAATAATTACTAATAATAACTAATTAATAACACAAATACACATGTGTAATAAGAACAATTACCAGCTTGTTACAATTCAGCAATTCCAGCTATAGTTGGAACAAAAACCAGCATTCATAGGCATTCCACAGTGCCAGGACACCACATCGTCACTGGATTCTCCACATCGACACCGCTCTGCACTGGAGAAACCTGACTTCAGTCTTGCCTCTCACATCGCCACCGATGAAGACATGCAACCCAAGAAGGTGATTGGCTGTGACAAGCTGAGGAAAACCCACTCCTATTAACAACATCTATCTGGATATTGACCTCCCACCCCTCCACCAGCTCCAATCCACCACCAAAAAAAAAAAATTCTCTCACCTTCGTCGTTGCCATTATCTACAGTATCATGGCAGGAACGATAACAAAGATAAACACTGTGCAGAGAGAGACACCATTAATAAAACATTTATCTCTCGCTGTCTTCCTGGCCACAACACACAATGAAAAGACAAGGCTGGCGTTGCCTTTTGAATATCGATACGCGATCGCCAGAGGAATGGAGACAGAATATGTTTTTTTTTCTCCACCTCTGATCCATTTTCCGTGTTTATAAATTTGAGCAAAAACCTTTTTTGTTCTGCCCACTTCAGTGTCTGTCATTTGATTCCAATCATTTTTTCACACGTTCACTAAGAGTAGCGGATCTGAAATAAGACACTTTCTAAAGCAGTCATTTAAAACCAAGATTTATTATTTCACACAAGCGTAATGAAGTTGCAAGGAAATTCTTTTCCTTTTTTTTTTAAATCGGTGTTCTAATCCCACCATAAATTCAACGGAGAGAAAAAAAAATGTATTGCCTCCACTCAAAAGGAGAACTACAAACGCAAATACGGCTTTGAAGATAGAGAGCCCGAAATGTCATCTGGCGGCTTTGAAGTTCCCCTCGCTGTCTTTGTTTCCCCGTCATGATACATAAAACACCACGGAGCAGCTAGACCAGCTTGTTGCGGACATTTCCTTTTGCCTACAGTGGTGGCTGGAGAGTAACAAACAGAGACTTTATATTTATACAGACTGTACCCCTGAACCCCCCTTCAACAAGCATGCCAGTCACCCCATTAAAACACCATTCCCTTTTCAATTAACGGCATTTGCTACAATACCAGTGCCGTTATGGGTTTCGCATGAAATATTAAAATTGTTCGTAAAGACAGTCGAATCGAAAGTCAAATTAGCTCATTTTGATTATGACAGAGAAGTGAAGATTGTTTTATTTGTGCAGAACCTCATTTGCCCCCAAGTTGTAAATAGAATGGATTATCAAGAGGCACTTGAAAGACAGAGCAGCCATGTTAGACAGAGTAACATAAAAGGGAATTAGCCTCTAATGGGTTATCCTCTTTTGAACTTGACTCACTTGTTATTGTGGAAAACAGTCAAAAGCAAGAACAGATATCTGATAAATACTTAAACTGCCAAGGTAAGGCTGCCTGTCTCTGTTCCTCACCCACTGCTCCCCGGCCACCCTCCGGCTATGGTACCAAAATGAGCAAAACGCTTCTCCTGAGTGTGAATGAAACACATGCATGTGCCCACCTCCCTGTTGCTCTATTACAGCACTTAATTTAACAGGTAAAAAGGTAGGCCAGCAAGAGAGGAACCACTCAGTTGACCATCAGCCTGGGCCCACTGGGTTTTGGCAGGTGTTGTTATCGGCCAAAAGCCAGAACAGACAATATACTCTGAATATACTCTGGACTGCAACTGACAATGGCTCTTCTGCATCACTGTATCTCAGCCTGTACTCCCCTATTGCCAGCCTAATAACCGTGTGATACTGTAATACAACATGACATCAAATTCACTGATTTTTAGCAGTTGGTTCTTTCAAAATAAATGTGGACGTATACAAATTTCTCTCGACCAGCCTGTAGCCCAATGGGTCAATCGCTGTCAGAGACTGAGCAGCTAAACTCATTTTTTCATCCAGACCAAATTTGACGGGTATTCTAAGTAAAATTACTTATTTTCCCTTTTAGTTCAACAGACCAAGTGCTGACATTTCTGGAGTTAAGAGATTGACTCAAGTGGTTGATAGCGTTGATTTGTTCTTTGTATTTTAAATATTTTGTGGAAAAGATGTAATTGAATTCAGTACTTATCTTAAAGGTGAATGTATTAAAAAAACAGCCTTTGTGACAGTAATTACAGTTTTCACTGTTGACCCTGAGGCAGCCGTAATCACGGCCCAAGAGCCTTCAGTGGCTAGCGTTTGCGCGCTGGATGACCTGCCCGCTCGGTTTCCCATCCTAATGAATGACACTCAGTCCTTCTGCCTCATCCTCCTACGTTTCCATTAGCATTCAATGTACATAATATTGCTAAAAAGGCCACTTACATAACCTTGAGAAAGTTACAGCAAAGTCCTGGGTTTCTTACATTTCAAGGTAAAGAATTCCCCAGAGAAATTTCGCTGGTCTCCTTTCATGTGTGAAATCCTCCCATGATTTTGAAAATTCCTCAACAAAGAGCTTAACACTTAAACCCAGCTGCCAAACTGTTTTTTTTTTCTCACAACATTCACTTCTACTTTCAAAATTTTCTGAGACTTGCATCTGTTGGTCTGCAGGACAAAGTTTTTTTTTGTTCCTAAGAACCAGAGGAATCAGTGGCAAACCCAAGCCCCGTAAACAAGATGCATGGAGCCTTTGGCTAATCAATGACTTCAATTAAACACTTAAAGTGCTGAAACCCACTGAAAATCAGCCCACCAGGATTGGATTTTTTCACCTCTACATTTAGAATAACAACTTCAGACCCAAAGATGGTTAATTAATCCATAGAGTTAGGAGAAAACAGATATAAGTAATCATACACAAATGCTAAATCATACAGCCAGACTGACTCAGCAAGACAAAAGCTTTGAAAACTTATGCAGGCTCTCCTGGCTGATTCTGGAGATATCTGCAGTTCACAAACACAAATGAAAATTGCACTGGTCGGTTACTCTGGGTCGGTAGACAAAAAGAACCAGTTGCCAGAATTTCAATTGCTCCAGAGACAAGCCATTGTTTTATGTTGTCATTGTTATTGTTGTTGTTGTTATTTTAAACAGCCTATCTGAATGTCCATAAGGTATAAAGGCCTATTTCTGAAAGCCTAATATGTGAAGCTGCTCTAATTGCTTGTGCAACAAACAACTGTTTTCTATTATTTTTGTAGCCTGTTCAGTCCTGTTTAAGCAAATCAGACCTGTCTGTCCTTGAATCTTTATTTATTTGTGAGCAAAATATTTAATAATGAAAGCTTTGATATTCTTTTGTCTATTTCATTTTAAGGTTTAATTATTTTTCAGAGCTGAAAAATATGATCAAATAATTGTAATGAGAAAGAGCTGTTTTCATTCTCTCTCTGTTTTTTGATCCTAGGCTAATAAGACGTGTCTTTACTTTGAAACATAATTTAGTTGGAAGACAAGCACTTCTCAATATAGTGTTTATGATGCGAGATCATACCCTTTGTCATTGATTCTTTTTACAGGAATGCAATGCTGAACACAATATCCACAACAGTGAATATAAAGGCAGATTTTTTTCCTTTTGTTGGACAAAATGAAACATCTCAGGACATGCTGTCTGATGCCAGTTTTCTTTTCTTAGAAACTCTGCTCTCAGTCTCTTATTTATCTTAGCAGTGATTTTATTAGCTGAAGTTCCACACAACTCTTCAGTTGTTGTTGCATTCTTTCATAATAGCAGCCACTAACATTTTGAAAACCATCACAACAACAGGTGTGTACAAAACAGCTGACTGTAAAGTTGTTTGGTTTTGTTTTCAAATGACAGGAATATCTGTCTCTCTACTGTAACTGTCAAATAAAAGTGTAAAAATCCCAAAATAATAATCTTTAAAAAAAAAGACAGGAATAATTAGCATTTTCTCTCCTCATGTCTCTCATCTCTTTCTATTGATGTAATGAGCAACTTAATCGACTTTGTAATCAGCTGACTTTGCTGGTCAATTACATGCTGAGCAACAACCAACCACAGCAGACCCTGCGGCCCTCCTTGACTTGAGATTTGAGCCCCTGGAATTAGATCATTTTTTTCAGAAGACCACAACAAAGATAATATTTCTTTTTAATATGTCATTTTATTCCATTTTTAAGGTTTAAGTTAAAAAAAATGTAGTTTAAGACATTTCCTGTGACAAATGTTTCCTTCACACCTGGGGACTCTTTCACCTGTTGGACTGGCTCATTCAGAATGGCATATTTTGGGTTACCCAAAGACCCGTCCTGTGTCGGGGTTAACTCAGCGGAGGCATGCGCCTGACTGTGGCCCCCCTGCTGTTAGAAGTAGGCCAATCAATGCAGCTGTCTGGCAACGTTCACGTCAGGGATCACAGAAGCCGCAGGAAACAAGGCTACCATCTCGGGACGCCCAGGCGAAGCGTTGAATGAGAATGTTTGGCAGGGTCCTAATAACTCTACCCCCACCACCACCACCACCACCACCACCCCCCTAGGTTCAAATTCAAGTGAGAAGTTTGGCGGAACATGCTGTCTACACATCGGGTAGGTGTTAGTGGGTCTCCCGTTGGCGTCGATCGATGGCATTCGGTCCCCGTCGCCGAGGCCTCAGCTCCGCACGGCTTCCGGAGACAAAGCCGTTTCATTTTCTGGAAGGTTGGCTTGACTTCACTAATGCTGATACCTATCGATTGGTCCGCCCCCTCACCCCCCAACCCCCGCCTTTAAAACAGCAAGCGCCCAGTCGATGCTACCTGAAGAAGCTGAACTGACAGATTCTCCGTCCTAATTTTCGACTGGAGAAGGAAAAGGCTCGCCGATGTTACAGCCATGAGCCGCTGTCAGCGCTTAAACACAGATGACACTTTTCTCTGACTATGCTTTTGCGCTCCAGAATTGCAAATGTCAGGTTAGCCTAAATAAAGAATTTCAAGCTGAGACCCACAAAAGTTCACTAAATTTCTTTAGAAGCACAGGAAATTCAACAAAAAAAGGACCTCGGTCATTTTGGCATTCCAAAGCACATGTTTACTCCAGGTTTCTCCAATAAAGAGAACATACTTTTGTATGAACAGATTGAATGAGATGAGAAAACTATTGAATCGTAGTCTGTTCTGCTTGAATTGCATATGCCCTGAAAGAGCCCCAAAAAAATAGTGTTTGATTGAATCTACCCTTCACTCTTTCTGCCCACGCTTTTTAGAGCATGCATTCCTTCATCTAGGCTATACATTTATTCTTACAGGAAATAAAAATGTCAACGAATATCAAATATGAATTAACACTCAAGTAAAAATTCATTTTAAAAAAATTAAGGGCGGTAGGGAATTTCAAAATAATACAGTTTGCAAGGCCCTGGATAGACAATCACTGTTACAAATGAATGGCTGCCAACTATAATTCATCTCAAATGTATCATTTAGCCACGTTTTCACATTCCAAATTACTGCATGTTATTTACCATTTAAACATGTATCGTCACATTAAGAGGTGAGAAGTTAGAACATATCTGCTTTCGGATTTCTCCTCCTTTCAGAAAGCATGTGAGTCCGATGAGGAAGCTGCTGTGGGTGGCAGCCCATCTCCAGAGCAGGGAATGCGAGGCTGGAGCAGCAGCAGCTGCTGTGGGATCTGCACTAAGTCACAATCATATCAACACACTGCGCAGAAGTTTCATTTCGATCACACAGTGCATTCATGCAAGGCCTTTGAAGGAGCAAGTCATTGTTTTCGATCTAGTGCAGTTACTTGATTACACTGATTCTGTTGATTAATTTAATATAATAAGTTGTTGATCATAATTTAAATTATGGTAACACGTTAACAACGGATGATAGGAATCAAATCTATTTTAACATTTTAACACACGCACAGTGATTCTGTGCAGCGGCGCAGGAGAGGCGCAAGGGGGGGGGGACCAGACTGTGAGCAAAATGTCTCAACTTTTAAACTTATACAATATAAGTATATTAATATAAACTTATACAGATCTTTAAGGTCCTAAGGGATAGGCCTTAACTTTTAAACTTATACATAACCCACCCCCCCCACCCCCCCGCCATCTGCGCCGCTGATTCTGCATGCTGTAGAGGGGGAATGGGGGTGTAGATTCAGGCACTGGACCATTAGAAGCCCCAGAATTCTCTGCAAGCTCCTTCTCCGCCTGTGAGTGTCCATCGCCTCAAACGCACAGAGTGAGGCAGCCAGACAGATGCTCGCAAAACATCTCTACAAAGTGCGCATACTGCCGTATCCGATGCTTCAGGTCTCCTCAAGAGCAAAAAATTGCACAGGAAAATAAATGAAAAACATATTTTTGCCTGTCTAGCAGTTTGCACACAGCATTGACCTCAGCTTGAAGTTATGGGGTTCAGTGTAATTTCCCCATGTGGGATAATACAGGCGTATTGTCTTTTAATGTTGAGAGAACATTTACATGAATTATGTGCTTGGATCCTCGGATATTACAATAGAAATGTTTTCTCCCACTTTAATGGAGATGGAGGCAGCGCTGCAACCTTGACAAAGTTTTTAATCGCTTAGTTGTTTTTCTCAGAGCAAGATTTTCAAGTCTCCAGACACTTTTGATTTCCAGAATTTTGGAAAGGCCTGATTTACAAAACAGCTTGTTCAGTCCAGTCAATAATCTCAGATAAACCCTGCGATTATTTACTTTCCCCCATAATTGTCTTAAGTTATTGATGTCTTTATTCTGCTAATACCACAGAGAGGGATCAATAGTTACATCTTACATTATATAAACCAGGTCTACAACACAGACACTAGTATGCGAAAAGTGCTTGCTGTCTGTTATTACCCTGCAGATCTACGTTTCTGTAGATTTATAGATCTGTTGGGAGGATCATTCTTTCCCTTTCTCACTTCTGTTGTATTTATATATTTAGTTAGTTGGTTCATTACTTAAATGGGATATCACAAAATAATCAAAATATCAGCAATTGCATTAATACATACATATAGCACCAATATAAAAATTCAATAGAAAATGGCACTGGCAAATACAATAGAATGTTTGCAAAATGTAACTGTTACAAAATGACATACCCAGATTGTGGAGATCGTTCTAAGACTCCTCCTTGTGGAATGTATGCAACGATCATCACAGATACATTTACATTTCTGTCTCTCTCTGTTTCATTTCCACATCAGCCCGACACACATGTGACTGCAGTGTCACATTTCTAATTTCCGCTCTCTGGCCCTCCCTTATAGGGGCTCTGAGCCTTAATCACTTCATTACCTCAGCACTACAGAAGGGAGGCCACAGAGGCAATCACATTCAAACGATATTTCCTCTGACGCCTCTTCGCCTTAACCGCAGACAATCAGTCGCTTTTAACACTCACCTATACCAGTGAGAGGAATGGCGATCGGTAAGCAGGAACTGAGTCACTCAACAGAGTCACAAGCTGAGGTTAAATCAACTTCTGCTGTTAGCTGCGCTACTTTTTTAGTGCATAAAACATTTTTTTTTTTCATTTCACAAAATTGCGTTTTGTGGGAACACGCTGAACTCACAAGAGCAAAATGAACACTTTTGTAAGTTATTTGAGGGTAAAAGGGTTGAGCACTGACTCTAGAGCAGATTCGCTGAAGCTGAGTCATGGAATTGTGTGCAGATGATAAAATGAATAGCCACGGCAGACTTTTGTAACCCACAGAAGGTGATGTCATTATCAAATGTATCAGAGAAGACATGAGAGAACATTCCACTACTTTATTCTCTGTTCCTGTGAGGAGAGACACATAATTCAGTAGTATAGTCTGAACAGTCATAAAATAACCACCCTGGCTGAAGTTAAGACCTTGATGGTCTTTTATGGCAGTATACAGCAGTATACGAGAGTAAGTCAAAAATCATAGAAACCTTTATTAAACGAAAGTATCAATGAGAAACAAGTATCAAATGTGGAGACATTGTTTCTTGACATATCCTCCATCTAGGTCTACACACTTCTGAGCGCGGTGTTCCCATCTCTCTAACCATCCCCTGAAGAATTCTGCGCTCTTTAATTTACACCATGTCAAAACAGAAGTTTTGGCATCATTGAGGGACTCTGATCGTGTTCCTTTTAAATGTTGTTTGAGTTTTGGGAACAAAAGAAGTAAGAAGGGGCAAAATCAGGGCTGTAGGGTGGATAATTCTCGTAGGACAGCCCTTGCTACCCTCGAAGAATGAGCAGGCGCATTGTCGTAATGGAAAAACATTCCTCAGCGCAACTTTCCTGGCCTTTTTCTTGCCAATGCAGCTTTTAATTTTCCTAAAACGTCTTCATAATAACTCCCCCAAATGATTTGGGAAGATTTCCACTTGAGTTTTGTTACAAATTTTATGTTAGCCCTGACCTCAAAATTGTTTTTCTTTCCATGACATAAAAAGTATCCTTTTTCTTCAAAGGCACCCTAACGAGACTAAGACAAGTGTATTAATGAGAGAACTTGTCTGCAGCCATCCACTGATCTCAGAGACATGTTTAAACATGTTTTGTTTGGAATAAACCTGTGCATGTATGAACTAGAACCCTAGTAGCAATACTTTTTGACTACCCTCGTGTAAGAGTGGATCTGTGTTGAGATTTCTTCGCTCATATGCAGATCGTATTCAATTTAGTGCACATGGTCAAAACTCTCTACCCCTGAAACTGTGCTGCTATCACAGAGTGGATGGTGAAGAATCCCAGCTATTGGGTGAAACGCCTGAAACTGATTTGCTCAGGATATCTGGAGTGTTCTTTACTGGCTCTGCTGCCACTTGGTCACGACGCTAATTAACAATTCGGTGGCTCGCCGTGACACGTTCAAATGGCCTTGACTACTGCTTAAAACTGAGGCCATGATTAATGCAAGGTTTTACAAGCATGCGAGCACAATTACTAAGGATATCAAGGCCATTTTTAAAAGTCACTTTAAGATGCTACTATAAACTGGTCGGAAATGGTAACATATTTTTTAAAAAAACCTTGATTTCTGAAAGCTATTGCAATCAACGTAGAGTCAAAGAAGAAAATACGCAGAATGAAAGGAACCTAAATTCTGAGAGAAAATTTGCAGATTCCACTGATGGCGCAACAGGCTTGATTGTGAGTAACTCTTAGTGACAAATGACCATAATCACTTCTGAGCACAACACATGATCGATCACGGAGCGGAAAGGTCAACGTAAAGCTGAAGGATATACCGTGATGACATTAGCAAACGCTGTATTAAACGTGGTCACAAGGCCAACAGATACACACATACATACATATATATATATGTGTGTGTGTGTGTATATTTTGTGACAGAATTCAACAATATTCTCTAAGTATACATGGGCAGAGGAATCCATTATACCAATCAAACATCAAAATCCAGTCCCCATAACCTGGCCTGGAGCCCGGAGCATGATAGAGATGTCGGCTGTTGAAGGCTTCAGGAGCTCTTTTCATCAGGAACAAGAAGCAGATAGTCGAATAAAGCCCATTACTTTTTTTCCTAAAGAGCCAGGTAATTACATCTGGCATTTTGACAAGTGTTTGCTGGAGTGAAGGTCAAAGCTGTCAGCGATATGAGATCTATGCTAATCCGCTCGGCTAGGAAGAAGATGGAGGAAAAAAAAAAAGAGGAGAAAAATTTTTTTGCAACCAATGTTTTCGTAATGATTGTGTTGACCACTTTCCATCTTGACTCTAAGCGCTGGAGAAAACAAGCCAATAATAAGGCATTTTTCATAGTTTACCCAGAATCCTACTCACTGTAGAGTGGGGTTAAGGGACCTGAAAAGCAGGAAAACATGCAGTAGCTTGTGTTATTTTAGCCTGGATGCATAAAATGAATTTCTTTATCTGTGACCAATTTCCTTAATGGTGTCCTCATTTTTCTTTGGTTTATTTGGAGTTGGAGGTCTGATATCTGCTGTGTATCTGATCTCTTGACCCCAAACACAGAAATAAGAAATAGACATTCTAGTGAAAAACTGATCAAAGATAAAGAAATAAACACGACTAATAGCACTGGCCATTTGTGTTGGTTTTTATGTTCTTCTGAAATCATACATATAGTTGTAATATATGTTTTTCCTTCGCATGTCTGTGATGAAATACTGTTGGTGTTTTCCCAGTGTTCCCTTTCCTCATTTTTTTCCCTCTGACCCCTCCCCCACCTCCAGATAATTTTAACAAATTTGCATGCAAACTAGCCATGAGACAAAGAACGTGACGTGGAGGAGAAAACCCCATTTGCAACTATTTGAACTGCGTACGACCTCCGTGAAACCAAATTACTTCTGCGTCGGGGCACAGATCGAGGCTGAGGGTCAAACCACGCCAGCCTCCACTGCCAGACGGCCACTGTGACTGACCGGCCAGCCGGTCATTGTCATGGCAAACCTATTCTGTTTTTCCCACTATAAACCCTTCTTTGGGGGATTTGGTTTTATGTTAAATGAGGACATAAATAATGCTCACAGGGAGCTGTTGCATATGGGGTTATTACGACAAATGTTTTTATTTGACCAGGAAAAGCTTATTTTGAGCTGACAAATAGAGGGGTCAAAACCTCAATGGGCAAAATGGGAAGGTGTCTTTTCTTATTGGTCTGTCTAAAGCGATATGAAAATGTGTAGTGCGATAGTTACACTGGCCACAGCCACACTGAACCTGCGATGTACACGCAATGATTTATCAATAAAACCTTCTTTATTTGTATTTATTCACCTCTGTTTGAGTGTTACTGGCTCTGTGTCTTAGTACACAGAATTATAATTGAAAATGGTCATGCAGAGAGAAAACAGGCCGTCAGACAATGAGTGGAGAGGAGGGAGAGGGGAGAAGGGAGAAGCATGCAGGCTGACTACATCATAAGTCACTCTGAATAAGAGCTTCTGTTAAATGCCTGTAATGTAATGCAATGGTGGTGAAGCCCAGCCTCAGAAGGTATAAGTACTACCATTTATTCAAACATCTATCTGCTCCATCCATGCACTGAACCAGCCGATCTCACTAATGAGCTCCCTACCTGGCTGAGGAGCCGTGCTAATTAGCATCGGCTGATTTAGTGCATGGGTGGAACAGGTACACGGGCCGTCTGAAATGACTCCCCACCCCCTACAGTCAGTCGGTCGCAGTCACATCGGTCAGGCTCCCTAGATACTGCACTCCGCAGTAAATAGAGCGTGGTTGCTTCTGCTTTCTGAAGCTGCTATTTCCCACCCTTGTTGCAGTGTAATGTAATGGCTGAGACATGGCACAGGAACAGAACGTACTTCTTTGCCCGCCGCCATGTCGCCGTGTCGACCCCACCCCCCCCAACCCGCCACCCCCCAACCCCCCTGGGTATTGAGCGGCCAGCGTTCTCACGGCCACACCGCGCCACCACGCCTGGCCTTTGGGCTCTGGCTATCCCGAACACAGCAGGAGGAACAATGGGGGGGTCACGACCTCGCCGCCCACCATCTTGACACCCTGGACAATACCCCTCCCTGAGACCAAAGTGCCCCTCGATGTGCCGGTGCTGGTGACAAAACCACCACGGCAGATTCTCTGAGCAAAGCCACTTCTGAGCCTTTGTATCAGCGCATATTTCACTTTTTGTGCTTTTTCTGTTGTTTTTTTTTTTGGAGGAGGGGTGTGGCAAGGAGGTGGGGGGGGTTACGCAGTATTGATTGAAAGGATTTGTTAAGAATAGAGAGATAACAAAATATTTTTAATGGGTGATTGTTTATGCAGACTGTGCAGTACTACCCAAGCTCAATCCCAGCTAACACAAACATTTCAGGAACATTAGGGAACATTCCAGTCGGGAAACTCCCAAAAAAATTGTAGGCTGGGAAATACATTTTACGACTTTATAGTAAAGGAAAAACTCCCAAACAATGGCTGAGGTGCGATCTCCACCACCTCTTGGTCTCCGTGTGAGAACGTCAACGTTTTGGTTAATGGCCCTTCTGAGATGCTGGTGTCTCCTGCCCTCCATCCCTCCCAGAACGACCAGTTAATGTTTCCATCCCTCTTTCTGACAGACGTGATCCTGGGACTCTGCCCCGTGTCACATGATGTGATCCATCAGTCCGCAGCTGGTCACAGCCCCAACATTCCACTTCCCTTCTGACTGCTTTGTACCGTTTTTAATATCAACTTCTGTGAATCAGGGCGTTTCCAATTTGATACTGAATCCAACACAAATTCCACTGTAAATGTCTCGGTTTCTGCGATGATTTAATGAGGCCGTTTAAGCAGACAGGCATGGTGAGGCATAATTAAGGTGCTGCATAAACCCGTTTAATTCAGTATAAATATCCCAAATGCAGATGGACATAATTTTACATTTTACATGTGAAGGCAACAGCCACGCGATTGTGTTATGCACAGTGTCGAGGTAAAGCAGAAACGCTATACAGCTTCAACTCATCCAAGGCAAGGGAAGAGATTTCAGACCTGTCATCAGGAGAATAAAATAATGAAATAAAATAAAATAATAAATAAATAAAAATAGCAGAACAAGTAACCTGTTTTGACAGAGCCAATTTCTACCTGCAGAGGATTTACATTTGAGCAGACCGAGCCACGCAGTTTCATTAAGGGAGAGCCCTACTCTCACACTCCGGACTGACAGCCTGCTCTAATGACACTGTTTAACATACAATTTGCGCTTTTATTTTGCAGTCTATCAGCACCGCTGCCTGTTGTGGTCCCTGCTGATTTGCATTTCCTTACAGATTCCCCTTATCCAGTGCTGAGATACGTTCCTGTATGCTTTACTGAGACAGCAAAGTAAGTGCAGCTTCCCCTTGTTGAACTCCTTAAGTGGAAGTATATCTTCAGATTATCAACGGTACATATTAAGCTTCCAAATCAGTCTTTAAATTAAGTTAAGAGCTGCTCTGGGAAAATGTTTTTAAGAAAAATATTAGACACAGAATATCAATTTCCTGAACTTATTTTCAGTCCCTGATTTTCTACATTTTCTCCTAATTTGGAATGCCGAATCATTTTTTTATTGGCCCGTCCCATCACTGCAAAATCCTGCACAGACTAACAAACATATTCTGCAGTCTCCCTGCTATGCTCTAACGTCATGGCAACAGAGGACCGCACAAACGTTGAGCAAGAGAGGGTGCGTCCTCATGAGCCCTATTCAGGGCGGAGCTACCACAGTCAGTCAGTCACACAGGTATCAGCCAATCAAATGTCTGTGTTCTTCACTAGGAAAATACGATTGGTTAAAGTCAGTGGGTCTTGCCCACTGCCCAGGAAATGGCTCTGCCCATTTTGAAGATCATGAGACCTCAGTCATACTCCATTACCTTGCTCTACTTATCCAGCTGCGCAGCCAGGTCGCACATGCGCAGTCACACAAGAGGAGCTGTTCTCGCACCATGTGACAGAGGGTCATTTCTTCCTACATGTTTCTTCTTTTTCCATTAATTTTTAGTGCACTGAGTCAAAACTCACATAATTGTTTGTCATGATATTTTTTATTCCTTTGTGTGCATGTGTATACAATACCCATGCACCCACACAAAATAACGCAGCTAGAGACACAACAGCACCAGCGCTCTCATCATTTTTAGCGTCTCCACAGAGACGGGAAACAATATTTCCAGTGTATAATTGGTGGATTGGGTGGCGTGTTTCCTCCTTCGGGTTAAGATTATCGTTAAATCCCTCAAACTGGCTTCGTCTCAAGATCCTTGAGAGAAAAAATAAAATTCCCTTTGTGTCGCCCCTCGTATCTCGGAAACAGCTTTCAGTCTCGGCTATCACAAGTTATCAAGGAACTCCGAAGGAAGCCGAGGCTGGTGCAGACCTTGTAAACAAGAATTATCGTAAGTGGCATAGCACCCATTTCCGCTGTGTGAAATATGTCAAAGGACAGAGAGATGAGCCCCACACCCGAGGGGGGGTCGTGCTTCCACTTCCTTTGATGGTTCTTTCTCAATTTTTTTCATTCGCCGTCAGGGGGGAACATGCAATTAGTTTGTGAGGGTCAAAGTGTGGAGGCGCATGGCAACAAAGTGAGACTCTCTCCACTCCGCTACCGGGCCTTGTTTTAAGATGGAGCTTAGCCTCTATATCTTCATTATCAGGGCTTTCTGGCATCAAGGATTTGCATGAGAAATCAAATCAAACCAAGAGGCTCTGACGTCTTCTCTGAAGGTACACTACAGATCTCTCTCTGAACAAGCTAACAGAGGCAGGCATCTCGGCGTGTGTTCCACACGCACACACGCACATCACCACCGATGTTAATTTCAGAATGGTTAAACAACCCTTACCATTTACATAAATCTGTCTGTTTTGAAAATGTCACGTATGGTTGATATGTTTATGAATTTACCCTTTTCCGGACCAATTTACCTAGCTTATGACTCTTACCTTCTATTTACTTTATCAGATGGATATTTACTGAAGCAATTCAGGTGAAGTACCTTGCTCAAGACTACAGTGGTAGTGCCACACCTGGGAATTGAACCCGCAGCCTTCGGGTTACAAGCCCCAGCTGTCTAATCTTTACATAGCACTGCTGCCCTTCCGACCATCGATCACACACCCGTCTGTGTGAGGCCCGTATTCAGTCACAATTTGTCCTCAATTTAGACTAAAACGAATTCAAGACCCACTTTTCATTTTTCAGCCTGGTGCACTCATTCAAAACAAACCCTAATGTCCCCAGAACAGTACAAATTCTTGTCCCTGTGCTAGAACACTGCAGGGTAAATCCTTTTATATACCTTTAATCAGACTATAAGCATACAATAATCATACAGAACAGGACCATGAAGAATGTTTACCGTACATCTGAAGGTACAAATAACACATCTTTAGAGAGAACAGAACAGCATCCTCACCATAGCTTTACTAAAAAAGTGAAAGTTTTTAACTTAAACTCCATTGAGGGGAGCTGACTCCTAACCACAGCCCTTTTTCTGAGAGCGCATGAGGTGTTCCGACACTCATGTTGTAGTAATTGTGGGCGCGTGTCCGCGGCAGGTGGGCCGACTCTAATCTGGGCCTGACGCGCTCAGAGCCATCGCAGGTGCCAACTGCCACACAGGCACTTTTCAAACCGCCAAACACGCTATGTCAGACCTAGCACAACCTACTCCTCACTGTGACTAATCGCCACACACAGACGGGTTATATCATCGTTGCACGAAAAAACACCCCTGTCAAACTCACGCCAAGGTGTGACCTAGCTATGGCGCCAAACATATATACAAATACACACTCTCACACACACACACACACACACACATATACTCACACACACACACACACACACACACACACAAATATATGGTTGGTATCGTAGCTAGGTAGTATACACACACACACACATCTATACATCTCAGGTCAAAGCAAGACCATTTTCTGAATTTCATTTTTTTTCCATCCTCTTATATTTCAGTGTTCTGAGAACAACGCATAAAGAAATAAATAAATTGAGCCTCCCTGTTGTTTGTTAAAATCATTCGGCTGCTGTGGACTGCTGGCAAACACAATGAGTCAGACTCCCCGCTGGTTTGAATGTCAGGATGTCAGGCTCCTGGGCTGATCTGAGATCAGACGATGCCGGAGGTACAGCTGCATACTCAGGTTTTTCGCTCTGGGCGCGGCTGTACAGGGATGTGCCTGCCTGAGACTGTCTGCCAGCTGAACACAGCAGCGGTAAATCTGCATCGCAGACTGTCACTGTATTTGTGAAAAACACAAGTAGCTGCATGAGACATGTTATCCTCTTGTTTGGCCTCAGAGATAAATCCCATTAGTTATTTGGATTGAGATACACATGCATATTGTGATACACAGTGGAAATGAAGCAGATAATGAAAATGAGTAGGATGAAAAACAATATTATGGTAATATATGCAACAATTTCAATCAGTACAGGTTTAAACGTTTTATTAAATAATGTATTTTGGTGTTGCTTTCAAAGTTACGGACATTTCGCAGTTCTGAACCACTTCCATTCCCAATGTGTTCATATCTCAGAGGATCTACTGAACAGTGAAAATGTCACTCAAATGTCTCTAATGGGGTATATTTTTTGTTTGGTCATAAAAAAATAGACAGCTGAATTCTGGAGGTTTTATCTCCTCAGACGGCTGTAGATTGACACGGTTGTTGCCACGGTAGCACTGAAGTGAATAAGTCGTTAAGTGCATGAGATATGAGAGATATTCCACTGTGTTCTTCACAGCCCTGTTTGTGCCACACATGACACCCAGGGCAGGTTTCTGATCAGACTCAACAGATCAGCCAGAGATAGGGGGAGGGAGGGAGGGGGAGAGAGAGAGAGAGAGAGAGAGGAGAGAGAGGGAGAGAGAGAGAGAGGGAGAGGAATTGCACAGAGTGTTTTCCTACCTGCTGCATGAACCACATCTGTTGTGGAGATGTTCTGAGGGTTGACACGCACTTTGAAGGTCACAGCTGCGTCTTTCACTCTGTAGTCACACAGTTAGAAAAAAGACAGTTAGAACTGCTTACATGTAACACACACACACAATAAACAAACCTACAATACACAAACACACAGATACTCATATAACCGCAGGCATGACATAACATGTAATTATTATTATATGAGTAATTATAAATAAAAAAAAAGGCAAAGAAATTTCCTCTAAAATTATTGCATAGACACTACCCCAAATCTGCCTATACAGAGAGTCTGAAAGGTTTTTACCCCTACCTGCCCATATGCCAGCAAAATCCCAGCTCTTTAGCTCTGGCTGCACATGCAGTATGCCAGCAAAATCCCAGCTAATCACAGAGCTACACAGGATGCTCTTCCATCTTAAAAAATACTCACAGCTACCAACAGGGCAGGAGAACATTGGCCACCATTACAAACACTCATGCCCTGTTCCACATACAGCACCAAAGGCTGGGGTTTCAATTTCTGTCCCACAGACTACAGACACCCACTCAGAGTCTCTCATTTTCTCCTACAATAGAGTAGTCTGGGAACCCAGACAGTCAGATCTCAAGAGATCTCAAAACACTCTTACCTTACCGTCTGAGGACAAGCACTTACTGGCTGGGACCCAATCAAACAAACTTAGTCTCTTTAAGAGCATATTGGATTCAGTTGAAACAGTCGTGCAGCAGTTTCTTGGAGTATTTTATATGTTATTGAAGACAAGCAATCATGTCCTTTGAAACACATGCTTTTCATTCCAAAAAAGAACAGCATACACCCATAAAGAGACTAAGATCTGTTTGATTGAACTGCACCATACCCTTAAAGAAACTAACTTCATTTGATTGAATCCAAGACACTCTAACAGTTTACTCACAGTGACTGACCACAAATGAAACACATGTTCACATGTGTGAAATTAATGTGTTTTTCTACAATGGCCTGGTGAGAGATTAGCTGGGTACAATGTGCTCACACAGTAGCTTGTAATAATAGAGTAAACCCATTCCAATACAGCTTTCTGCAGCAATTGCTCTCTATAAACTGCCCTCTTGTCTCACTCCCACTGTGTAATACTCTCTCCACTTGCCCAAGTGGTGAGATAAGGGCTTTTTTTTGCTATTCTAGCTGAACCAAACCCCGCTAATTCTCTTTTTCTTTTTCCCCAGACTACCCTGCATTTGTTTCTGCATGAATTTCAGAAGAGACACAAAAACAATTACATTTGAGAGGAAAAAAAAGACAACTTTTTGATTAAAAAGTAGGATACTTAAATATCATGCATAATGG
The DNA here is from genome assembly GCA_022829145.1 of Albula goreensis. Lineage (NCBI taxonomy): Eukaryota > Metazoa > Chordata > Actinopteri > Albuliformes > Albulidae > Albula > Albula goreensis. The sequence continues at coordinate 7,104,437 of CM040743.1, read as the reverse complement.
CCAGTGCACGGTTCAGACCAGAGTGGTAATGGCTGCATGCGCTCGCTCTTATCTTAGACTCAGCCTCGATTCCACCACCTGCTGGAGGACAGAAAATGGGCGGGGCCATCTCATTGTGCTCATTATTGAGCATGTGCAGTAGATGCATAAGAGCCCAGGGCGTGACAGGCTGTCCAAACCAGCCCCTTTGATATGTGGTTCAGGCAGTATGTGCAGTATGAACTGAGCTCATGAGAGAATGAAGCTTTGCACTTGTAGACCTTAGAGACCGTGAAGAGCGCCCTATAGTGCCCAGTTTTTCTGCAGCAGAATAATTTTTTAACTTCTAAACTGTATCTTCAAAACTGATTTCATGACAGAGGAATTTTCTTCTAACCCAGATGTCACGTGAACTAAAGCACAGCATGTGGGCTTTACTCAAGCTATGCTCAGGGGTCACGCCACCTGCGTATAGCACCGTATATCACTACCCATAATCCTTCTTCTACAGCGTCTCTATGGAAGCAGGCGCACGCTGCCCGGGCTAACCCCACGGTCACTGAAGCGCTCTCAGCTCACGTATAGGATCTATAGGGGTCAGCGTGCTCGTGCACAGGGCGCGGAGCACAAAGAGGAGACCGATGCCTCTCTGGTGAAAGGCATGATGGGAGGAACAGCAGGGGAGGGTGCGGATCCCGCCGGTCCGTGGCGGTGTCGCGGCTCTTACACGCTGGGACCCGGAGGCATGAGGCATGTGACCCCGCCCCCCGCTTTTTTTCACGCTATTCAGCCATTTTCCTCCGTTCCCTTTCAGAGGCAGATGTCGGGCTTTGAGGCCGCAGCGAGGGCGGGGCGGGGGGGTACATCAACCTGCCACTCTGGAGTATTACAGGGGCGTGGAGCGCCGTGCGGCACGGGCATGTGACACATCGGACAGGCATGTGTGGCGTGTGGGATAACGTGCATTTCTCAAAACACAATTCCTGTTCGCATCCATTAACAATATGAATTCAAAGTTTTTGTTTTCTCTTTTTTTCATGCAAAAAAAAAAGAATTATCTAGGTTTTTTTTTAGCTAAAATCATAATATGTACAAAAATGAAAACCGCTGCTCTCATGAATTTTGGATTTATGGGCATGTCCCTCCAAACGGCGGCTGTTCGACTTCTCTCAAAATCACAACGCTCTTTATTTAAACCAAAACCAATCTCTTACAGTCTGATATAATGATGTAATTTCTCAGTCTGAGAGGAAATGAACAGGCCATAGAAAACACCCTGCATGAGGAAATCTCTCCACCTAGTGGTCATATAGTGAAAGACACACAAGGTGGATGGAACACAATCAATTATTCATGCTTTTTAAATGTGGCTCTGAAATGGGTAGTTAAAGATTACGTAATGCCAGACTGTGAGGAAGACAGTTTTCAAAAGAGACCCGATGGTAAAAAAAAAAAAACCACCAAAACCACAGATTACCAAACATACATTTACAAATCAGCTTTCAGCTCTTGAAAATACGCATTTTCTGATGGTTTCACAAACTAAGATGAAATTCAAGACACAACAGATAAAACTAAAATACATATACTAATTCCCTATGCCAGCTCTGCACACACATACATTTCCTGCTTTGTACTCATATTGCAGGTCTAAACCATACTTTTGTCAGGGGAAAGCTGGTGAAATCCTATGGCCTGGCAGTACTGTAGCTACACAGGTTAAATATCTTTACTGCAGATTTTTTTTTCTTGGATACGTAAGGTTTTTTCTGAGTAATTGTATTTAATTTTATGTGTACAGCTTTTTAATTTTCTAGACAAAAACATACAAAAAAATGAACAAATATAATAAATAATAAGCTGACGTGATTAAGCCACTCATTTAGGTCTTGCACTATGGTGAAGAAGATTTCCGTGGAAAAAGCAAACAGAAATTGAGAATGGTAGCAGTGGGCTTCTCTTTTCTTGGTAAGTAAATAAGGGCTTACTTGCCAAAATGTAGAAGTATCCCTTTCAACAGTTTTGAGAACATGAAATGTATGTGAAGTTGGATAAAAAGAACTGTACACATCCAGAACATAAATGTATTGTGTCTGTAACAGGGGACATATCTGTGCCCCCCACTTCTCAGCAGAGTCCAACGCATTGAAAGGTTACGCCTCTGCTTATCACTGTAGTGGCTACACTAACAGGGCGGGGCATGTCGTCACCGCACTTTCAGCAAACTGACAGCGATGCCTGCCGTCGCTGGGCTAACACTGAAGACACAAAGATCTATAGCCCTTTCTATAATCCATCATTTCAGTGTGAAGACCTTTCATTTTCAGAAAAAAAAGAGAGAGAGACAGACAAAAGACCCATTAGCACACCCCAGTATCCCACTCACACTGTGAGAGGAGAATACTAATCAGCCTGCACTGTGAAAAGCACAAACTGTACACAGAGTGAGCACAACACACACACACACACACACACACACACACACACACACACACACACACACACACACACAGCACACACACACACACACACACACACACACAGACACACACACACACACACACACACACAGGCAAACACACACACAGGCAAACACACACACACACAGACACACACGCACACACACACAGGCAAACACACACACAGACACACAGGCACACACACACACAGGCAAACACAGACACACAGACACACACACGGACACACACACACACACACACGCACACGGACACACACAGCACACACACACAGGCAAACACACACACACACACACACACACACACACACACACAGGCAAACACACACACAGACACACGCACACACACACACAGGCAAACACACACACAGACACACATGCACACACACACAGGCAACACACACAGACACACACAGACACACACAGGCAAACACACACACATGCAAACACACACACACACACACACATGCACACACACACACAGGCAAACACACACACATACACAAACACACCCGCACACTCACACACGCACACGCACACACGCCCACGCACGCATGCACACTCACACACACGCATGCATGCACGCACACACTCATTCACACACGCATGCACACACGCACACATGTATGCTTACATACACCTATACACCAATAACATTCATATACACACATACCCAGACTCTCTCTCTCTTACACACACATACTTCCCATACTCACACACACATATGCACACACACAGAAAACAACACTCATGCACTCATCAACACACACCCATTCATCAATAACACACACATATGGAGGCTCTCCCTCTGTCTCACACTCACACACACCTTCATTTTTGCAGGAAAACAATAGCAGACACTTTTTCCAGACTGACTAACAAAGTCAAGAACATAAACGCCTCCATATACTGTACAGTTAAACACAAAATGAATCTGCACTGGTACTACAGAGAGTAGATTGAGCTGTAAGTAATACTCCTCAAACTCCTACCAATGTACACACACACAAATACACACAAACACACGCACACACGTACACACACACAGACACACATACACATACACACACATACACACGCACACACAGACTCACACACACACACACATACACACACACACGCGCACAAACACACACACATACACACATACACACGCACACACAGAATCACACACATACACACTGCAGCAAAACACAGGGATAGACAGATACACACAATTTAAAAAATAATCAAAACGCATCTATTGGAAATTAAAAAAAAAAAGTTTTAAGGAAAACTGACAGACAGATTATTGTTCTCTCCAAAGTGCCGGAGAAGACGGACAGAGTTTGACCTCGGAGCGATCCGCAGGGACAGCCTGGAGTGCTGCGGGATCAGAGGCACATCGACCAGCACGGCGCGTCTCCGAACAATTACCCAGGCCTAACTTTCATTTCAGTCACACCGCCTGCGAGGCCTCATTGCTTTCTAAGTGAACACACTGAACTGTCAAAGCATACAAACTCCCACACAGCCCAATACCTACAGGGCTAAGTGTACCGCTTTTTTAAAGAGAACGTAGGGGTTCACTGAAAGTTCAGCCTGGAAAATAAACGATTCTTCCTCCCGCTTCTCAGGGATGTTTGTCAATAACTTGCATTTGAGTACAGTTTCGGTTTTTATTTCTATGTTCCATTTTTATTCCCAAATACCTGCAGAATATCTTATTAAAATGTATAGTTTTTTATATAAAATACACCTCTTAAAATAGAGTAGGAATATAAGGCGCAGTGACAACAGTAAGGGTAGTTTAGACTTTTAAAAAAGTGCTTGTGAAAACAGCAAATGAGCCGCTGTTCTCTCCAGGTGGTTTGATTTTGTATACTCCGGAATTGTAGGTAAACAAATGCCAAGAAAATGCCAGTGAAAGAGGGATACTGTGTTTTTCACCAGAAACCTTTCTTTACAAACTTCAATTTAATTTTAATTTAAAAGATCAATCCTGTGTTTTCCTGACTTCACCAAATCCTGGATTTATGTTTCTACTTCAGATAAGGCAATGCTTGCTTAATAATAAAGGGCTGAGGAGGCTATTATTTTCCACCCATACCAATGTTTTTACTCAATCCCTTAAGCTTATGCACATGCACACACACACACACACACACACACACACACACACACACACACACACACACACACACACACACACACACACACATATGCATACCACACACACACACACACACACTCATGCACACACAAAGTAAATGAGGCTGGAGTACATACGTGAGGTCAGGGAAATCACTCATTTGTAGCTTGAGGCTGTCTGCCAGAGCCTTCATCAGGTGCAGACCCTGGTCCGTGGTTAGGGTGCTGTGGAGGGCAGGGGCGAGACCACAAGCGTTACCACAAAAACAAAACAAAGGAATCTATCAATACTGGCCAGGCTGGAGGGTCCCAGAAGAGCTGTCACCTTCACTTGTTACAGGGGGGATGTTAAGCCCCCACACATTCCATTCAAGCCACACAATTCCCCCCCACCCGCAACCACACACCCAACACTCTGGGATCAGGTGCTTCTCCCGACAGGATAAATCGCCTGAGCTCTCCGCCAATAAGACAAACAACACAGTGCAAATGGATTCATTACAGAGCGTAATGGATCTACGGAGCAGCTGTGGTTGAGCTCTGCCCCTGGATCAAGCGCTGAAAACGCATCCTGGAACTATTGCTGGACACGTTCAGTCAGGCTGTAGGAGACTGGACACGCATTACTGTACATTCAGCAATGAGCTGTAGCCATCATGTGTGTGCGCTGTGTAAACGCAGACCTGCTGATGCAATATCCAAAAGTGCAATTATTATTTGCAGTCAGTCACATTATTGTAGTATTGATATGGCATATTAAATATTAAATGGTATATTGCACAAAGATATAAATGCTCGATAATGATGATGATGATTATTATTATTATCATTATTATTATTACTGCATAAACGTTGCCCATAATTTCATCATGGGTATGAGAAATGATTGTGGATAACCATACAGTCTGGTGATTTCCCCTCCAGGAAATTGCAGCTGAGCTTGCGGCTGATCTTGGCTCTTGGATCTACTCTCTCTCTTTCCTCTCCCGTGCGTGGGTAGATGTCAGATAAGAGCGAAGCCTCAGAATGGAGGCTGGAGGCTGGAGGCTGGAGGAAGCGGCCATGCTATCAGCGAGTCTCCAGGCCCCTCGGGATCATGGGACACTGACTCTGACGTGTGTGCTGGCGGTCCCGGCCGCTCGCTCTCCCCGGAACGCCAAGCCCGTCAGCAGAGCGCCCTCCCGGGCTCACCGGCACAGCTGAGGGACAGCCGAGCCGACACATTCTCTGATAGCATTATAAAGGGATTATGAGGCCACTGCTGAAAGAGCTGTTTCTGAGCGACTGCTCCGGGCGCAGCCCCCGCGACGCTTCACTTCTGCATTGTCATTCACGTCACTGCCACACACCATTACTGCGATAAAATCATATCCGTCACAGAAATAGAGGTGTATGATTATGCTACGCTGCTGTTACTGTTATCGTCATCATCACTATCTCCCTCTTTTCCATCTTCCTCTTCCTGTAATGATGATGATGGTCATTGTTATGGTGATGACGATGATGATGGGTATTAGTTTTCTCAGCCTTTATGTAACCAGGTGGATCCACTGGGAGCACATTTCTCTGTAGTGGCGATGACCTGGGGAAGGTCATCCCTGCATAAGCAGGGAGGGAATCGGAGGTAGAGGGAATGAACCTGCGGCTCGATGCAGAGAGCCGGTTTCTATGGCTACCCAGCCAGGAAACCTGGCTCAACACTCCACAACAACAGCTACAGCTACAGCAACAACAACAACAACAGCGACAACAACAAAAACAACAACAACCTCAACAGCACCACCGATAACAATACAATTGTAATGAAATTATTCATCATTAAAATGCAAATGTGCTTTTATTTTCAATAGTGCTTTTATTATTGGAGAAAAAATAAAGTGTACTCCCTGGGATGTACTCTATATGTAAATATATACTCTAAGCATTGGATTATACCGTCCATGTTATGTTATATACGCTGTTCATTCTCACTCATTGAGTTTTGATGCAGAGATAATATATTGTTTCAGAGATGTACTCACTCTGAGTCTGTTTTGATACAGAGATAATATATTGTTACAGAGATGTACTCACTCTGAGTCTGTTTTGATGCAGAGATAATATATTGTTACAGAGATATACTCACTCTGAGTCTGCGATGATGTAGCCATAGTCGTCGTCTCTCTCAGTGGCAGAAATGGTCTTGACATCCAGCTGCAATTCTTGCTCGATGCGCATGTCCTTCTTCTGTGGCTCTGCCAGGAGGGCGGCAGCTGCAGGGAGAACCAGGACCCCGCCCTCTTGCAGGTGGTCATCGGGGGAGACCACCTGCAACACGGCGTCCTTCTTCTCTGCGGCCAGGTCCTTACGGGTGGTCCTGCTCTTCACGTTCTCCACCCCGATCCCCGCCCTGGCTGCGGGCTCCGCCCCCCTCCCATTGCCCTCCTCCACCTGAGCGTCTGTTGCCGGGGCATTCTTGTCCAGATACTCCAGCAGCTTCCCAACCAAGTCCGCATCCACACACACACACACACACACACAAAGACTGTAAACGTCTTCAGAAATGGATAACAGCACGATAGTACATCTGATCCCTTCAGTTCATTTTCTGTCCCCAAATTAGAATCTGCGATTTCTGCCTCTTGAGCCGCGTCTGTGGCGATTGTGACACTCCATCCAGAGTTCTGCTGCCAGTGAGGTATTCCACCCAGCAGGGCCGCTCTGACTCTCGTATATGCTTTGAATGGGGTTAAAAGTCCACTGGATAAAATCCTCAGATTCTTTTTTCAAAGTAGTGACTAAAAGTCAATAAGGCTTACTTACACCTTAATCCTGCTTTGTGAAACACCCAATCTTGAGGCGAGCACTTTCCTTCAAAGCTCTCGCTTGGTACTTTACACCTGAGGTCCGTGTAACATTACAGAGAGGAGGCAGCGTCTGGCCTAGTCAGGAGAGCACACGTCTCACTGATCACAGGGTGAAATGTTTTCACCAGGCGTAAATGCTCATTGGCTGACTGTAACTCATGACTTTTTTAAGAATGTCAGGTCAAATAAAAGCTTGGGCCGATTAAATAATTAAGAGCACCCCTGAACTCATGAATGTTAATGTCATCAAGGACATCGTAAAGCTGAATCCTCCCTCCAACCCAGCTTGTCCGTTTGATTTAGATCTGCAGAACGGTGGCCCGCAACACATTCATCATGTCACAGTTCTCCTTGACAACAAAACATTTTTTTCTTAAGTAATACAGCACCTTGTCACTGGAGTTCGGCGTCTCGTCTCCCGTCTGTCGCTCTGTCAGGAAAAAAAAACAAAAGAATAATAGTGTTTACTTCAAAATAAGATACGATAACACAGAACTTCAGGTGAGAATGGGTGGTGCTGCCAAAGACACACTGATTTTAAGCCTTTTGATTGGTTTGTGTAAAGCGGTAACTGACAAGGCAGCTCCACCCACTTTGAGGTTCGTGATGCCTCAGTATTTTATTCCTAACGCTAAAACACTATTTTCTTATCTAACTGCGGTAGAGTTCTTTTATCAACGGTGAGCGTGATTCATTTTGGTTGAGAGACACACCTGACTCATCCCGTTCCTCTTCAGTAATATATTACATCCAGAAATGGTGCTACACAATGATCCGAGTCGAAAGCTGACGTGAACGATTCTGGCCATAAAAGTACATTTCCTGACTTCTTTGTAAATAACACCCCATGTGTCGCGACGTATATTCTTGCATATGTGAGAAACTAACCTGTTCACACAGTTACTGACAGAATGAGGGGGTGCTGGATGAGTACAGTGGGCCTGTGAGCCCTCTAGACTGTCTGTGTGAGTCCTTTGTGTGAGTGCAGTACCTTTGGGTGCGTCATCTGCCTGCAGCGCCACCTGCTGGTCTGGCTGTGTGACTGCAGGGGGTCCTCTCTTCATGTCTCTCTGGTTGCCCCCTCCCGTGCCCTTGCCCTCTTCGTCCACCACCTGCAGGGCGTCGGCGATGACGTCGGCCAGCTGGTCCAGCTCCTTGCCGCTGAGGGCGTCCACGTTCACGTTGTGTCTGCCCAGCTGCTTGACCACGTTCTGGATGAAGCTCTCTAAGAAACAGTGGGAAAGGCAAGGTAAGCCAGTCAGTGTGCATCCCTTTACGAACACACTAAGATGAGCTTCCGGAAACGCATGTATTTAAATATGCGACATAACGAAAAGCAAATGTAATGCAGGTTCTTATACAGTACATACTTGGGAAAGAATGATTGTTTTTGCATGTAAACAAATGTATATGCGTGTATGTATGCATGTGTTAGTGTGGCTATGTGTATTTCAGTATGTATGAGTGAGTATGCTGATTTGTGTGTGCGACAGAGAGTGTGCACATGTGTGCGTGTGTGTTTGTGCATGCGTGTGCTTGTGTGTGTGCGTGTGTGTGTGTGTGTGAGGCATTGCCACATTGTGTAACTCCATCTCTGAGCTCCCTACCGTCCACCGAGCTGAGTGGATCCTTGGCGGTCACTTGGGTGGCCCCAGCCTTGAAGAGCAGCCTATCCACCCCGGGTCTCTCAGCCACAGGCTGAAACCGGCCCGGGTACCCCTCCAGGCCCTCTCTGGGACTCCCGCCCTCCGCCTGGCCGCTGAGGAAGGGGCGTGTCCTGCCGCCGTAGGGGGAGGAGACGGAGGCGGGCTTCCTGGACTGCTCTGCCCCCCCACGCTGGGCGGACATCTCTCGTTCCCTCGCCAAGTATTGCTGCAGGGCGGCCAGGAGCAGCTTCCCGCTATCGGGCTGGCTGCTGAGGTCTGGGGTGAAGGCGGGCGGAGAGGACTTGCCCTTCCCCTTTGCCTTCGCCATGACCTTCGGCTGGAAGTACTCGGTTGGGGGGCCATCACTCTGCGGATAACCATGACAACAGCGCGTGTTTAATTCCATTAATACTTTTACACTGATACTGGGTGAAAAGAAGCTCCAGTTTACAGATATTTCAGGCGTACATTATCTGAAGAGAGACTAGCTCAGGCATTCATAAAACATTACGCAAAGCATTCTCAGCACATTCTGCAGGGTTGCAGAACATTGTTTGGTTTGTTTGTAAAAGTTTTGCTACCAAAATCGGGTTTTGTGAAAAACCTGTGAATGAAAGGAATCAATGCCTTCAACGGCGCCCGTTTCAACTCAACAACTCAGACAGATAATAGTTCAGGTTACTCAAATTTCACAAAGTAATTTAACAAACAACAAACCAACACATCAATTACCAAAATAAAGTACGTTTTAAAAAACACAGGAACAATGATAACAGCAATGGCAACACTGTAACACAGTACAGGAAGATACAAATATTTACTAAAGTTATCCGATCAATTCCTTATCCTTTTTTCATCACACACCCCATGAGGAACAACAATGACAGCCACAACAAAACTAATTTATCAGCAGCTAAAACAAAATCAAAACCATGGACCGTATCCGTTGCGCATACACAGCGCTTCCATCTTTGGTCTGTTCCTCTGAACAGCCATTAGGCTCTTCGTATGAGTGACACCCCACCGTTAGGACAACAAATCAATCATTCGGGTCCGTGACTCTTGGCCCCTCGGCTTTCCCCAAACCCGGACCCCGATCACCACCCCCTGAGTTCGGGAAGAAAAGATGATTCTTCCCGCTCTGAGCTGTGCCTGGAGCTCAATACCACCCTCCCAGTGGGGGAGGGGGACCCCGTTCACTCTGGAGGGTCTGCGTTAGTCACCCTCAGTGCTGAATTAGGTATTATAGAAATTTTCAAAAACCGCTTCGGGCCCCATTATTAATTAGAGTTCTGAACTCCTGAACTTTCGGGGGGATCTGAATTATCGGGGTGACGATAATGCAGCAGGAAGCGAATGTGTGGCCCCCGGCCCTCAGGGGCCCCGCGGCATTGACACTCTGGGCCTCACGCGGGGACAGACAACAGCGGTGCGTATAAAAAATTACCGCCTCCCCTCGGGGGGGGGTAAATCCATGCATGGCCAGGGTTAAAAACCGAAACAAAAAACTTTTGGGGGAGTGGGAAAATCAACCCCCCTGCTGGCCTGCCGGGCCCCGGCGCCCCCAGAGGGCGGATCTTCTTCTGGTGTTCGTTTGAGGAAATTTGAGGGTTTCTTATGGACATTGAATGTACTGAAATAAAGTAATTTATCAGGATATTTAAGTGCCTCAGAATACATGGGAAACTATGCGGTGAGATATTTTTAAAAACAGCATAGCTGCGAAATGTATTTATCAGCATATTCTCTCAAACATCCAGGGCCCATCAGGTTCTCACCTGTCTCATGGGCTGCTCGCCATTGGGCCCTGGGCCTGACGGAGGCGGGGCTGACTTGGGGAGGAGCCCCAGGCGCTGCAGGTACTTCCTCAGGGACCTGTCAAGCTCCACCTCCTCTGGCTTCAGCTTCCTGCTGTCACCCGGGCCAGCCAACCTGCCAGGGTTAAGCAGAGAGAGAAGGGAAGGGAAGGGAAGGGAAGGGAAGGGAAGGGAAGGGAAGGGAAGGGAAGAGAAGAGAAGAGAAGAGAAGAGAAGAGAAGAGAAGAGAAGAGAAGAGAAGAGAAGAGAAGAGAAGAGAAGAGAAAATGGTAGCATGTGTTTGACTTTTTGCCAATGAAATCATGGACTGAATACAAATAAACCTTAATTTGCTGTTGCCCTCGAGCCCCGGACCCTACGAGGAGCATCACTCGCACACAGGACTGCAGTGAGCATGTGCAGAAGCCTCCCTGTCCTTCAGTGCTTAATGTGGCAGTCGATATAATCTGTGTGCCTGAATCAGTCGAGGCGGGCTTAACAAACCATTTAACACTCAGCTGTCAGGAGTCCGGCCCCCGGAGGGCCACAATGTCTGCACCGTTTTTGCTGCATTTCAGCTCTTAAGTGATACATTAGCTTAAGTCATTGACTGGTTAAAGGATCCACTCACCTTGTTTCCATGGCATAAACTGGCTACTGATTTAAAGGAAATCACTACGCGCCCTGCAGACGCCGTGGCCCTCCGGGGCCAGAGACTGGAGCCTCTGCCCCGACACAAATCCTGAGAAACATCCTCTTTTTCTGTCACCGTATCGCAGCTTCCACATCAATCTAAAAACCGCAGAGGAGCCACCTCACATTCCAGGATGGAGGGGTTCATTTGACTGATGTGGGCCACCATTTACATAAAGAACAGCGCTGCGCTGTGTTCAAAAAAGCTAAAAGGTCAGCGTAGCACTGAACTGCTATACTAAGATTTACAGCACTTTCTGTCTTGATTTTTCTCAGAACTGAACAGTACTGTACAAACCCCGAGCCCAGTGAAATTTATCTGAAGCCCGTCTGAAATGACTCTTCTGTAGTTCTGATATATTTGGTGACTCCTGGAGCAAACTATTCCCTCTGTACTTCATGTGCTGTATTTTAATGGCCCGAACTCAAGGCACAATGGGGACAATAGAGTGCATTTCTTTGAGTAACCGTCAGCATGTTTGCTTCAAAACCACAAAGCGTTCGTTTTATCAGAAGCAGAATGCAACAGTTACATTCTGAATTTTTTTTAAATAAAATAAATCTTGCCCTTGTAGCCTTACACAGATATCGCATGGGTTTTCAAATGAATGATGCACAATATATTCATGATAATATACAATGTAATACAGGCTATTTTTATCATTGAGCCACATGTGTGGACTGTCAAAACAGAATTTGACTCACTCCGTCATTTAGAGCTATATATTACATCATGCAAGTTTAAAAGGTTTAAAAAAGGATCCAAATCCAAAAATTAACGTCAGTTAAAGTATGAGTGATTTCATCTTAAAAGTCAACATTCTCATAATTTCCCACATCACGGTGTGTCTGTTTGCATATTTTGCAGAGGTGAGAAATTGGGGTTACTTTTCAATCTGGTTTGGCATAGACTTGTGTCACCTCTCTCTGCTTCTTTAGGTAAAATCAGGAGGTGTGTTTACCTGGAGCTGGCTTTTTAGGACAGGTGAGCTGAAAGGTGAAAGAGGCCGGAGCAAACACTCACCTGGAGAGGCTGCTCGTGTCTGAGGGGCCCGTCTCAGGGAGTCTGTAAGAAATCTTGCGCAGTTTTGACAGCTCTTTGGAAAGGACCTGCTGAGTTGTGTCATCTTCCCAAGTCAGACCTGCAGAGTAAAGAGAAACCCCGGCGTCAATCATTCCCTCCAATACAGCCAGGGCAGCTCCACACCTCCAGGTTATGTGCATTTTCATCAACAGCCTCCATGTTTTGTATGAAAGAAACGCATTATCAGGTTCATTAAAGGGGACGATTTTAAGTGGTATTTATGTACAGGACATAGCCCACTAGGTATAACAGTGATGTGATCAACTAATGACCTAGCCTAGGCCTAGGCCCAGACTCGAACCTGAAATACAAGGGCCCAGTGTACACACATGGCAACATCTTTATGCACAAACCACTCAGATGCGCAGCTAAGCTAATTATGTAGCCTTGGCTCAAAACAGTGAGGCCCAGCCTTCCTATACATGTCTACACTGACTTTGGCCTGGGCTACATCATCAGCTGCAGGATATAATGGGATTTGTGTAAAATGTATTTTTATGGGTCAAATAGCACAACCTTTTTTAATGCAGTCTGAAGAGGAAAAAGTTACGTGAAAAAAAAAATAAGCAGCAATATCTTTATTGGGCTTAAAACTTGGAGCAGAACCCAAATCACGACCGTGTGGAGTACAAACCAGCTCAGTCAATGGTTGTGGGAGGACACAAAAACACTGCCTGATTTTCACCCTGTGGAAACCCTATCAATATGTCAATGATGTTAGTAGGGAGGTCATGGCAGTAACAGTAGGAGAGCAGCTACATTTCACAAAGGAAGCACAGTGAGAACCAACTGCAGACTTGAGCATGTGGCTTAAATGTTAGCCACATACATAGGGCTGGAGTACCCAACAGGTCTGGTCCTACACACAAAGCAGCACTAATGTACAGCCTTATGTGCACACTAATATCCACATGTCAATGACATAAGTGGGGAGCTACTTTAAAGTAATATTTGGACAGAAGACAAGTTTAAGAATCTGCTTTTGAAATAGCTAAAGTACTTAAATATGCTTTCCACATCTTTCCTTTATGAGAGCCTAGAATACCCTCTGTAAGAGTCACACATAGCAAGACAGTGAGAGGGAGAGGGAAAAAAAAATATCTCCATGTGACCTCATTAAACTTCATTTTTCATCCCTTCGCTGAGGTATGCTAATCTGTTTTCATGGATACCAGATGCACGTACCGAGAAATGCAGGTCTCTCAGAAATACATCCCGCAATGCCATTGAGGGGAACACAGAAGGTGGAGCCCGGGCGTTTGGAGAGAGTCCAAGGAGACTTAACACGGACAGGGAGGGTAAGTGGGTGAACTCCCACCTGTCCTCCGCCACTGCATTCTACACAAGGCGATGCATCCCTCGCTTCCCGCTTTAACCAATTGGACATTAAATAGCCGAAGAATTACGGCTATAATAGGATCGGCAGTAGTGGAAAGCGTGATAGTTTTTTTAGCTGACAGCATATGACACGGGAGTTTGATTGAGTGTAACCCCCGCCAAGTCATTCAGGGATTTTCAAGGTTTTTTTTTTCTCGGAGGTCGGAGAAGCGAAGCCTCTTCGGTCCTGTGAAAGACTTCCCGTCTGTACTTGGGTGATGAACAGTACAGAATACGGAGTCAACATTCGCTATACATGGATGGTGCCTCTCTGCCAACCACACTACCGGTTTTACTGACACTTCACAGTTTAACTCAAACATATGTTTCCACGTACGGTAGAGATTGATAACCTTTTTTAATTAACAGTTTTCACATAATTGTCACATAAATGACGCTTTTAGGCCAGGTGAAATCAAAAGGGACTCGATGAAATATGATGGCTGAATGCAGAATTTCCTACAGACTCTTTTTTTCTGCAGTTTTTAGCACTTTTGTCTTCCTGAGGAAGATGGGATAGCTAAATGTTTCAAAACCACGTTTTTGGTAACTTTCCGGGAGTAAAGCCCATTAAACAGCAAACAAAACAAAAAGATTCCTGAATCTTTAGGCTGGGATGCATGACCGCACATTTTATGAGGGTCAAGAATAAAATAAACAGCTTAGATTTTCTCCGTCGTTTACCGTCAGATCGTTCATCAGCCAATCTTTCCATCGCTCCCCGCTGTCGTGAAAGCACCCCGCACGCCTTTAGATGGATTATTAAGGACTCCGGTTTAGACAAGACGGACTGCCGCGGATTCTTTCCTCAAATGTCATCGGAATCCATCACCACGCACCCTCTCGGCATAATTTTTGCGTGCGGTGTCATGACAGATTATTCTTTGTCATTCCTTCACGGTTAGCACTGCGGTGACTAAATGTTGCCGCGGACAGAGCCGACCACCAGGTGAGCTAATACAAGATGACCTGAGCGTCTGCCAACCTGGCACAACTTCAACCGATCCAACACATAAATGACACGTTTACGGGCTAAATGAGAGGCCCTGAACCGTGGTCTTGGAGAGCCACATGGAGTGCTGGTTTTTGTAGACACACAACAATTAAGTTATTAAATAAAAGCTGGTGATTACACAGTCAATCCACCTCACATGGTTACATGGATATGAAGTGACTGTGCAATGTCAGGTAAGAACAAAAACTGGCAGGCTCTGCAGTTCTGCAGGTCTCGTATTAAGCTCCCCACCTAATTTCATATTCTAACATATTCAGAGTAAACCTACACATACTTTGACACTGTGTGCGTTCCGTTTCATTTTCATCTCACACCAAGTCGCAGATTAGAACTCTCCTAAAGGGTCAAATGACATAAAGTAAATATAAAACCTCAGAAGTCAAACTTAAAAATATGTGTCCTTCAAGTAAACAGCAGCGCAGTGAGTCATGGTCTTCCTCATTAGCATACTAAGTGAGAGATACAGATCGATCCTCCACAGGTTCCGGCCAGGCCTCAGGCCCTGTCACCGAGAGGTCATTTCCCCTCCAAACCACCTGTTTGCCAGCTGTGGATTAGCGCTGTCCCCCTCTTTGTGCATTATCAAACGCCTGCTCCGGCTACCGTCCCACTGTGGATCCGAAAATGAATCACCACACATTAAACATGAGGTGGTATTTTTAGATGGGAACAAAAATGCGTCAACGGTAACTGTGCGCTCTCCTGGTGCTGTAGATAATGAGTCCTTTTTTTTGGCCTCTTGCGTCTCTCCACAAACAAAACAGGGTGAAATGGAGCTGTTGTCGCACTACTCTGGGTGACAGGCAGACAGGGACCAAATGACAGGAAAAAACACCCCTCTGCACCGCTAAGGAAGTTTCATCATGTCTCCCACCCTCAAAGTCAAAGTAACATATCGTAAATGTTGCATAAAACCCTGCCAACAATTTTGACACATAAAGAAGTATCAGGTACAGCAAATTCTCGGTTTCATGATTACCAAAACAGTCTTGTTCACATGATTCAGCTTTATTGGTTATTTACTTATGAGACACTTAAAGTACTTAGACCTACGTGAGGAGTAATGTCCCTGCTTAGCGCTTCTATACACACAATTATACACATCGTTTTTTTCATGAGACTTGACAGTACATTGCAGTATAGCGTGTTACAGAAGGTAAAAGGCATGTGTCAAACAGACTGTATAACAGGGAAGATTTTGGCTTTAAAACTGCTTAATCATGAACACACGAGTTAATATTCTACAGTAGAATTGAAAATTGTGTCCCTGAAAATCATCAATTTACACAGCTGACATATTAATACACTATGTATAATTTATTACTTGTATTTCAGAATATATCGCCACACAGTTTTTTCCTCAAACAACAAGTCTTCAGTATAAAATACTAAAGTAATCTACAGTAACTTCAAAATAAATGAGCCCACCTCTGATTATAAAAATGCCAAAAGGAAGAAAATATGTCTGGACTCTAAATCTTGTATAAAAATTCTATGCCCCTAAAAGGTATAAATTATGTCTTTATATTACAGATAACACTGGAGCAACTCCCTCATCTCTCCAGCTCATATGAAAATCTTGGGGAAAAAAATGGAGCAATTTCCTGAACCTTCAGCATCTTGGTTAATTATTTAAGCTAGGCTGGGTACAGGAACAGCTTTTCACAGTCTCGGTGAACGCAGAGACCAGAAGCACGTTCGCTCCCTGTTCCATGCCACAGAGACTATATCATTTATTTAAGGTTTTGCTCCTTCAACTGCTAAAGGTTAAAGAGTCACCCCTCACATTAAGCTCTGGAATTGATGCAGTGATCTCAAGGCCATTTCAAGGACAATGCCAGGTCTTTAAGTCACAAACAAAGCAGAGATGAGCCACTCGTCAATGACTGGTGACCTTCTATTAATTCTTTTACAGTAGCAGCATCCTCAGAGAAAGATCCAGCCTCTCCAACAAAGATGAATAAAAATGGATTTTATCTGTATAAATTACTATATATATGAAATAGTATTAGTGTGTAGTAGTAGTAGTAGTAGTGTGTGTGTGTGTGTGTGTGTGTGTGTGTGTGTGTGTGTGTGTGTGTGTGTGTGTGTGTGTGTGTGTGTGTGTGTGTGTGTGTGTGTGTGTGTGTGTGTGTGTGTGTGCTTGTTTACATATTATTTAAAATTTGTACTTGCAATAGCCTTGCAGCATAAAGTAAGACAGGATTCCCCCGACCCTGCCTTTCCCACCAAAGCCAGGTGACACTGCAGGTGTACCACAGACAGGATGACCATCAACTTCAGCCAATGAAGCTGCTCCGTACGAACCCTGGAGCTGTAATTTCCAGCATTACCGTTTCCCTCAGCTCGTTCAGCAAGGTGAAGCTAAAGTCTGGCATGTACCCTTGCCCTGTAAAGGGCATCGTCCTCCATGGCAGTTTTTCACAGAGATAAACGCTTATGGGGGGAGGCTGGGGCGCTGCGGAGGGGAAAAAACGCCGGATCCAGTCAGCAGAAAACATGGGGCTGATAACGGCCACGATATATATTTTTCAAATCGGCTTTGGCAGTCGCGCCACGAGCTGACGCGGAGCAAGAGAATGAGAGTCTGGAGCTGAGGACGGAAAGCAAGCTGAGCGGATAAGGGGGAGGGGGGGCGGTCACTGTTCTGTCCCAACCCTGAGAGGTCGAAACGCTCCGCGAAATAGACTTCTGCCTCCTGCCCCTCCCTGACACAGATACAGCGGTGACATGATCCCATTAAAACCATTGGAGATGACTCAGGTGTGTGTGATTGTGTGTGTTTATCAATATGGATAATGTAGACAGAGATTAGACACTTTGACATAGACAAAACTCACACCTCACTTCTGGGCGGCAACAGTGACAAATCTTTCTTCAAATGCATTGCTACCAGGGCATGTTACAGTTTGAATACAAACAGGTTTCCAAATAAATACATTTTTCTACGTAATGTCCCTCTGATCATTCGTGTGAAGGCACACGCTCTGCTCCAACTGAGAGCTACAATGAGCTTTCTTGGTACTTCGGTTTATGTCCTGTGTATTAAAAAAATTCCCATTTCAAAACTCTTCCACCGCTATGAGTGCAGAAAATGAGCGGTAGTTTCAAAGCGACGCGATAAAACCCGCGCGTGCCGCCCTCGCAAGCTGTGAATAACGAACACGTCCTCTGAGTGTAATGATCCAGCATGCAGTCTATGATAAGAGTCTGTGATTCCGCAGCACGGTCTGCGCATAGCGCGCAAACGGCAATCACGGTGAACGGCTACGGCAACAAGAAGGACAATACATGTGACACATAGGGAAACTTTATCAACTCTGTTGATATGGCGATTTTCAGACATGGTTGTATCTTACAGAAGTTGCTATTTGGCTTCAAATTAGCCAAGAGCACATATTTTCATATTTTTCTACTGGTAAGTGTATGTATATACGTTCAGTGACGAATTGTTTTGTCTAAGGGGAGCAAACGGCTTTTAAATCGGTGCTGAACGCACGAGAAATGGAGGAATAGCTTTTCACAGACAATACGAAATTGAATGTGAGACGTTTATGTACCGTTATTGTGCAATACACTCTCACTGAAATAATCAACAATATTACGTTTTGCAAAAAAACAAGGCTGTATCATTACTGAAATAAGATGAAGGCAATTTATAAATATCATTGTGCTCACAGATTTTATTTTTGTGGGACTTAAATTAAAGACTCACTTTCGCTTAAAGTTATACATTAATTACCACTCTGATCAGTTCCCTGCTAAGTCTGTTCATTTTCACGGTTCATATCATCTCTCGTTCATGCCTGTTTGGAAGGATCAAGCTCTTCCGCAGCAAATTACTAGTGTCTCCTTCGTTTTTAGATCAGTAGGTATCTGCTGCCCCCTGCCTTTGGTCTGTGTGAACTACAGTGCACTTCAAGCACATTTAGCAGCACATTTGGGGCATAAAAGTAGCCTGCGGTAAGAAGTCTCCCGCTGCTGTTCAGGACATTCACACGTCTTTTGCTTACACGTCTCCTTTTGTAAGCGAAACCATAAATCAAAAATGCAAAAGTAATACATCTACAGATAAGAGTGACATACATATTGTCAGTAGTCTTATCAGTGGTCTATATCATTAACTAAAACTCAAGAGGAAGGAAGAAACAGGAGCCCAGCATATTGCCATTTTTCAGCATATTGCAAGTCATTTTTTAAAATTAGAATATGGTTGACAGCATTCAAAAACACAGGTTTTCAACATATAAAACATAAAATATGTGTAAGGGAAACATGTAGAACCATAAGCATCTTATATCAATAGAATAAACTCAGAGGGAAGGGCCATCGTAATGCATAGCACCATTAAAAAAAAATCTTGCTGTCTCTAAAAATACAGCTTTTCAGGAAGTGCGAAGAAGCTGTATGAGTGTTGCACTGTATTGCAGTGGATAAGTATTAGTCACACAGTGTGTTTGTATTCATTATTAGTCATAGAGCACTGAGACCCAAGCAGCACACAGCTAATGATGCAAACTTTCTATTCATGTTTCAGACTTAAAAACATCCCTAATACAGATATATGGTCCTTTTACAATACCGACCGTGTTGTATAAGCACTTCCTCTCTCCATTTTGACAGAAGAATAGCAACATGTCACCCTTATGTGTGTGCCGTTGATGTTGCAAGGCTCTGTGACTAACAAAGTTTATTGAAAATGACTGCAACATGGACATCGCATAATCATAATACATTTGTTGGTTAGTCTTTCGTGGTGGAATAAAAATAGGTAACGTGTTAAAGAATAAGAGTAAATAATAGAAGTTATAAAAAAAAATCACAGACTGCAGTTTGCCAGGCGCATTGTTATGATGTCATAATCATGAGCCTGGACAGTGGGTGATGTACCTCTGTGGGACAGTTTCTGAAGCACGGTCCTGAGTCGTAGCAGAGAGGAGGGCGGCACTTCGTACGTGTACACCTCCGTCACGGGGACGCTGTGGCACCTCCCGAACACTCCATCTGCAGGGGGACAGGTGGAGAGACACACCAAATCTCAGCATGGCCTTCAGCACACAGCTCTCACTCTCAACTCGTAACACACACAGAGGAGGACGTTAAGCTCCACACGGAGGACTTGTTTGTGTGCTGCATTTGAATTTTTTTTCTTCCTTTTCTTGCATTTGAACTTCCATAGTAAGACAAAAAATTCATATAAGCGTTAGGAAGTGGCTGTTGAATTGCCCTGACCCCCATTTTGCAAATCACACACAAGCAGCACACAAAGGGTGTGGGGTGTAAAAGGAAAATGGGGGACGGAGGAACATGGAGAAGGATACCTGCTGGAAATATAGAGTTGAGCTGTGTGGTATCTATCATTCTGTACCTGTAGAGAACCTCAGTTGCCAGGGTGAGGTAACAGCCATAGGGGCTGTTAATTTCTCACTCATCTTTTAAAACTTGAACTACAACAGCCAATACAATAGCATATGACTGGCAATAATAACAATCAGGGCACCAGCAGAAGTCTGACATGTATTATTTATTCCTTCACAGGGTGAGTTTTGTTTTTTAAGCGTATGAATATTTCATGCTTAATGTCTTTTTTCACCGCACGGCACAATAAAGTGCGGAGTCGAGAGTGACATATCGTTTGCCCCCGGAGTTATTTGAGAAGCCATTATTTATCCTTTCAGCGCGGTCCGGATACGCCGGCTCCTTGTGAGCCGGGATGTCTTGTTTGTGAACTAATGGCCGACATTTTGGATGGAATTATATCAGCACAAAGATAAGCACCCGGGCCATCAATAAAGAGCCGTTATCTCCTGATCAGAGGGCCCAAACTCCCCTCGGCACCCGTCGCTAGGCAACGTGCAGGGAAGCTGCACTCAGGTTTCATGTTTCAGTGGGTATCTGGACAAGAGCGGAACGCTGCCTGGGCTCAGGGTCAGGACGGGGTGAAAGAGGCTATCCACAGCTTCACGGAAATTACCCAGAATACCTTTCAGCCCTTCCATTTTTTTAAAAAATGTTTTTATTTCTCCTCATGAGGCAAGGTGAAAGTTAGGTCGAAGGGTTGATGGCTATGACGACAAGGATGAGGACAAGGAGGACAACGACGGCGATGATGAGGTTGACGGTGGTGAAGATGCTGTTAATGGTGGAGATGAAGACATTGCCCTTCTTTTTTCCCATTCCCAGACATCCCCCATTTTCTGCTACAAACATGTCAATGTTCAACCATGCATCTAGCAACACCCAACCCTCTTCCCCACCTATGGAATAAAACCTACAGTAATCCACAGAACTTTCCAACCTGGGTAAGTTTCCACTAAACAGACCTCTGAACAGAACATATCCACTGTAAACTCACAATACTTTGCTTTGGTTAGTGGGATGAACGGACAGTGAGCTAACAGTAGTGATGCAAACTGGAGCCTAAGCATTGAGAGAGTTATCTCCCCATATAACCGACATTCAATCAAATGTACTTAGTACTTTAAGGGCATATATTTAACCAAAACATCTGCTAAATGAATACATGTAAATGTAAAACAAACTTTAGCATCTTTAAACGCATATGCTATTCTACTTTAAAATGAAAACAGTACATTCCAAACACATTCCCTTGTCCTTACTAAAATATAACACACTCAAAACATGTTGTGATGTTGTTGCACAGTCTGTTTGGATTGAACTGCATGTGCCTTCAGAGATTGAATCTAGCCCAATGATGCTTGAGAACGGTCATTAGGTCTTTTTAGTCGATGTTTCAAAACCACAGAAAGAACGTTTACAGATTGTGTCAAGCCCCGGTGAGAGAATGTTCTAGAAAACCACCGACTGCCTCCCTCGGTTTTAATAACATCGCTGTGCTGAGGGAGCCGCCAAGAAGAAAGGGAGGGGCAGACTGATGAGAGCCGCACTTCGTCTCCCGCTGAATGATTGGGAGCCGCCTTCAAAAAAAAAAAAGAACAGTCTATTTTTAGATACGACCAGTTTTTACCTGTCACTTCATAATCAAGCAGAGGCTCCACTTACGAGAGGGCTGAGGGCGGCCAGCAGGTCAGCCATTAACTGTAATGACTGCCCCTTTACGTCCTCCATACAAGACATTGCAATTAGCAGCCAGCTTGTGACCCAGAATTTCAGCCAGTTTAAGTGGGTATTTAAGGAAAACGAAGCACTTAACAAACCAAAAAACTCAGCAAAAGTCAGGACTGTCAATGTTTTTTAAAAAAGTATTTGCTTTCTCTACTTTTAAGAACACATCTTAGTGCAACTAAATCTCCTTTTTTTAAGTAGTTGGTTATAACTAAGTTACACTTGGCTGCTTAAGACTCAAACACAGCGCTGGTTTAATTTATCTTAGCACCGCTCTCGACACAGTAATTTACTGTTATTCCCCCATTGCATTGATTTATAGACCCAGATCACAGCAAATGAGAATTTAAAAGCCGTTAAAATTTGAATTTTTGCATTATGAGGCCATCTTTATTGGAGTCCTCCGCAGCGGAGAGATGCCATCTGATATATTATCTTGCTGGCTTGTCAGGATTCCCGTGTTTTCCATTACTCTCAATCATCCCCTGGTGTAAAACTCAGTTTGAGCGTAACTGTACACTGACAGCTCTATCCGGGTGAAAACAGACAGTATCTGTGAGTACCAGGACTCGACATTCCTCTTGATATAGACAAACTCTGCATATTTGATGCTTTGTCGATATGTACCCACACGTGTCTTCAGTAGAATCGCATCACAGCTTTCATTCAGGCCAGTGAGATAATCCTTACAGTTAAATGCCACTAATCAGCCCCCAAAATACCCCAGTATTCTGAACACATGCATTCTGTTGCCTATTCCTGTAGTACAGGAAAATGCCACTTGAGAAACACTGTGTGTAATATATATATAGAGGTTCATCCCAATTATTTTTTGGTGCAAAGAATTACAGACAAAAGCATTTCCACTGGATCTGCACTGTGAACCTTGTGCTTGCTGTGAAGACAAATATTAAACCTATACATCATATTTTTGTCATTTAAATACATTCTAGATTTTTATTGTAATTGTTTTTCATGACAGCAAGCCAAGTTTCATTATTCAGTTGTACTATCTCACTGAAAAGGAAAAAGCTTTAATTTACTCTCAGTGCTTTAAGATTTAAGTTATTATCCCTTGAAAGGAATTACTTTTTACAAACTGTGAACATTATACAATCCAGTTGTCAGTTTTCACAGCTTCACAAAGAGATGTGTGAAAATAAATCCTTAAATTAAAGATGAATTGAAATTCAATCTTTGAGCATTGTGCTTGTCTGCGCTTTGCACTTGTTTTTTTGTTGATGTTGTTGTAAACAGTCTATGTTTTTTTATTGCGAGTCTGTTTTTCTCCTTACAAAAATGTTCTATATTGCCTCCACATTGCTGCACCCCGTGAAAAATGAACGCGCAGCCCCGCCGGCGGAGCTAATCACCCGTGAGCGATGATGAACCAACCTAATAAAGCGCTCGGTGTGAGACAGGCGGTCCCGGCGCTCGGGGTGTTTACACAAGCGCGGCGGTACGGAGCGTCCTGGGCGCCCAGATAACAAACCTGTCAGGCGGCACGGTAGATGCCAGAGCGACGGATGCAGTGTTGAACGCCATCGGGGATCGAGCGGTACTGTGTCCTCGCCAGCTGCGTGTGGACGTCTCGGTCTCCACGGGTGCGAGGGGCGCGGGAGTGGGGAGGGGAGATTCGGCCCCCGCAGATGCATCACCGAAGAAGTGTTATTGTTTCCGCGTTAATCCAGACGTGACAGGGGGCACGCCAAGTTCCGCTCAGAAAATAATTACACGTCTTCGCCGGTGAACATTAAAATCTGTGCTACGGGAACGAATTTGCATGAAGGATGCATCCGTCTGACTTTGGGGGCGAAATATAATCAGGCTCATGGAAACGACATCTGAAAAGCTATTGTTCTTGTAAATGACTGGCTATTGATCCATTAATGTGGCTATTGTTATAGCTCAGACGCTCAACGGGGTGTGATGAGCTCATTTTCTCCATTCTCCTACAATTCAGTCTATCATATCATGCACAATGCAGTTATTATACTGCATTGTATTTTGTCAGGGAATAAGAAGCTGGGGCCCGTATTTATCACAGAGTAGGAGCACTGATCGAGGATACATTTGGTCACATCAGGAATCAGTTTTGCTCATGATGGATAATGTTAAGATGTGATGTGGACAGGGGGAAACTAAATCCCGGATCAGAACTCCTTTCCTGAGAAGCTTTGTTAAAATATGGACCCGGGCCGGCTTCTGCTTAGCTGCAAACAAATGTTTTGGGCTGCCAACATTGGGTTAGTTACAAACTCGGAGCAGACAGCAGAACTGGCAGACTTTGTGCTTTTCTCCAGCCATTTGATGCACCACTCCTGGCTGAGGAAATCAGAGACGTCTGTATAGCGACTGGAAATTTTCATTCAGAACTCAGAACACAATGACTGGGTTTACAGTACACCTGCTCACCTGCGCGCAACACACCATCCATTTTACTAAGTCAGAAACCATGTTTTTAAGCTCTTTACAGCTAATTGCCACCCTGTGAAATAAACAAGCATTCAGTTGTTTCAATTTTAGGGATGCTCTGTAAGATTTTGAGAATTCATAACAGCAAGGAAAGACTACTTCCTCTACTATACTTCTGCTACAATCAGTGCTGCTGCAACTGATACAAACACTACTACTAGTGCTGCTACTTCTGCCTCTAGTAATGCCACTACTACTCATAATAACAATACATATTAAATGTTTCTAGGTTATACAGAATGCACACAAATAAGATGCAAAATGGTACCAAAAATCTGTTTATCAGAAGAGAGTTGGCACAAAAGGCAAAACATGTTAGAAGTATCTCTACATGACAAATAACACACATATTCATCACTTTTTTTTTTGTAAATTCTCACAGTGTGGCTGAGACTCAGTGGCCCCAGAATCAGAGAATGCCAGGCTTGATTTCCGCAGTGAGTCTCCAGTCGGTTACCGTGGCAACCTCTGTTTCCGAGCGCTTTTCTCCCCTAAGCAGGGCTCCAAGAGAACATTGGAGCCTGCAGTGCGAATCGCATATGTTTGGTTATGCTTAACATAAATACATAATTACAGCTGCGATGCTAATTCTTAGGTCTTGGGAGGCCATTTCAGCACCTATTCAACGTCAACATGCACTAAAACACAATAACCTATCATAACTACGACGTGAACCTCAAAATGTGATACCAGTACAGACGGCACCACTCCTTACAAGTTTCAAGTATAAAGTGTCATCTTATATATGTACAATACTCACATAATATGTATAACAGAGCATTTCTCTAAGTATCATCTTGCATAATTGCCTATGCAAACAACAATAACAGTACTTTAAGTATATTGCGAGATGCATGTAATTTATTTTGACCTAAACGTTACTGTATACATTATAAAGTACAATTTTAACATACAGATAATATATATTAATTTGTCTAAGGCCTGCTTCCTCCCCATAAAACCATAAGGTTTTTCATTACCAGCCTCCCGTAGAGTTCCTTCTTGCTCCTTTTGAATAAATCTCCCTGTATTTGGCTTCAGTTTTGGGGAGGGGGGGCCTAGCCGGACACTGTGGCCTTAACGCCTACACTCTGACCCCCATCCCACCAACACCACGTTTAGTAGAAGTGCCTTGAAATAAAGTACGTGAAAATACATCTTAACACTTCATAATATATGTGCTGACACAAACTAGTTTTCACATTTACCTGTACACAAAGAAATGCCGTGAAATCATTACATTTTCTCAGGAAGTCTTTTATGATATATTTTTTTGACATATCACAAATTGTGTGATTTAAGCGAGAGAAGCCCACTGCTGCGGGCGATCACACAGCCAGCACAATTCCCATAACATCCAGCATGACAGAGGCTCCTGTGGGTTTATGCTGCTGCACACACCGTATGGTTGTTAGTTCTGTACTGGTACAATATTAGTGTCAATGGGACTGCCACACTTGCACTGTAAAACATTTCAGTGTTGAAACAAAACTGACTATAAACAGGATTTATACTGGTCCATAAGGGATAAAAAAGTATCCTGATGTAGACCTGATGTAACACTGATTTTTTTTTTTGCTGTTCTCAGCCAGACTGAAATACAAGTCTTTTGGGGGCAGGCCATTGTTAAAAAATGCTGTAGGATGAACACTTTAATGCATAATTAATACCACGTGGGATGTATGAACACACACCCACAGCTATAATGCCGATTACATCAAGCGTCAGCAATGACAAGTAAGTTGCTCGTTTCTGGTCGTGCTAAAAGACAGGGCTGACCCAAGACGGGCAACTTTTCAGTCTGTCTGAACTTCGCTCTCCCGAGGCCAGAGCTCGCCAGACCCCAGCCTCCTTGCCTTTATCACCGGGGAGACCGGTGCCGGATCTCTCCTCTCCTCTGTCAGCCGCCACTCTCTCTTCCCTCACCCCGTCCGTGCGGTGTCGGGCTGTGACTCAGCCTCCCCCAAGCGTCTCCAGAGTGTTTTTGGGTTCCCTCCTCCCACGCCGTCTCCCATGCTCCCTTCCTTCCTCAGATCCCTCATGTTCTGTCTGCGCTTACTCATAGGTGATGACACGCTCTCCTTTCGGCAGAGAGCTCACAATTACCGCCTTCTATCTGACATTCATATTCAAAAGTATTCGCTAATAACCCGCTTCACTCATTTTGACATGTGTCAGCTGATACGTATTCTATTCTGGAGTTTGTCAGTGGTGCTGCACAATGACCCGAGCCACACATTTCAGTGAAAGTGTGAGTATTTTGGGCTACCAGCTTCCACTTTCTTACATGCTTCTAAAATGACATCCAATGCCGTGTAAGTTCTGGTATATTTTACAGATTTGACCGAGCTATCATGTTCATAATGTCGCTAACAAAATGAGGGGGTGATCCGTTCCTCATTTTCTATGAACTACTACATCACCATTCTCACTACCTTTTTGGAATATACATTTTTAAATAAACTAGGAAGTAATATTAAGTTCCTTTAATGTAGGAATGGAAGTAGTAACCACTGACACCTAAATCTCTGTCTGTGGTTCAAACCGTATAATTTTTAAGCTCTGACTTTGAGCTGTCTTTGTCTTGAATCAGCCGGAATGTGTTTTAACAATATTTCATAACATTATTTAAATTATGGATTTAAAATTCAGCATATCGTTAGACAGATTTAGCATTACAGCATAATGTCCTTCTGTTCCAAAATGAGCAGAAGTCTCTTAAGACCCATGAGGCCCTACACAATGACAAAACTGCACACAATCACAAACATTTGTTTCACATTTCCATTTTGTTCTAAAAGAATACTGATTATCATCATTTTTTCTGAAAGCAATGCAGACATAAAGCATTTTGTTATTATCCACGAAGAAAAGTTTCTTTTAGCATCGCTTTCATGTTAATTGTTCCATTAGTGCATTGAAATTAAATCCATTAATCAGAAGTTTTAATGAACCTCTCTACATCAACTTTACAGGAATTTGCCGTCAGAATGATTTAAGGCTTTAAGCCAGGAGTTTTCAACTCAAGCCTAGCCATTACTAATGCAAAATATTACGTTTTTAACAAATTATGTACATCACAAGTAGTCATGACAACTCAAAGTAAGACATTATAACATACATTATAGTCATTTAGCTGATGCTTACAGTTGATTAGGCTAACCAAGGGCCAATCCCCCCCTGGGAGCAATGTGGGGTTGGGGGCCTTGCTCAAGGGCCCAACAGCAATGGTGTTCTTGCTGTGGCTGGACTGGGGCTTGAGCCGCCACCCTCAAGGGTCCCAGTCATGCACCTTGGCCACGAGACTACAAGCTGCCCAAATGACAATGATGCAGTGAAGCCTGCAATATTTGAAAAAATTGCCAGTGGGCCTACATTAGCATGGCAACAATTAGCTCAGCATGCTAGAGAAAGACAGGGGATAAGCCAGTTAAAGTCATCCACTGTTTTTGCTCTCTAGTGGCCACATCTGGCCAGCCAGACACATGTGAGTATATAAATTCAGTATATATATCGAACCCTTTGTGTTCTTCTGACAACATTCCCTATAATGTGGTTATTGACACATCTGCAATGTGGAAACAAGTGAAGGCAAGTCCTAGCATGAATTAGGAGGCATTACATGTGTGCAGCTTGCTCCTCCCTCGTCAATGGGAGAGGGTCGCTGCAGTGGAGCTAATAAGCTCAGTTTGGGGAAGAAGGGGGAGGGAGGGGTGGTTGATGATGGTCTGCCATGTTCAAAGCAGGCCACTCCCGTCTTTCTGTGCCACTGCTGCTTTCCCATTTCACTCTTGAAAGCACAAAGCCATTTTTTTCCTCCTGGTGGAGGCAGACAAGATCAAAAGCAGGAGGCAAGGCTGACTAAGCGTTTAACACTCACAGAGTGAGTTATGGGGCAAGCGCAGATGCACAAGGAGAGGCGAAGTAATGGGCCCTGAATATTACAGCAGAAGGTAATATAAGATAATGTTGCTTGTACAAAGTTGCAGAGAGGCAACCCGAAAGTCCTTCAAACACCAAAAAATAACACAGTTAAACACAAGGAACTTGTTGCACACACTTCTCCAACTATATTACTGCTGAGTTACAGACAGAACAGTAACGTTATTTAAATATCAATCGGAATTATTATAAATTTAATTCAACATGAGATTTGACAATAAGCAGGGGGTAAGCTTGAGCTGCAAGTCATGCATATCACCACAGTGTGGGATCTGACCTACTGCTTTCCTTTGACAGAAAAGTACAAACCCATATCTAGTTGGTTATACATATTGTATTAAAACTAATTACTTAGCTATGCAAATACGGCTAATGGCACATATAAGATAAATGCACATCTCAAACCGGAACAAAATCAACACAAATAACATCAGTAATTTAAAATGAAATAAGCCATGTTTTAGAGACCATACTGTTGCCCACTACTGTAAAGAATGTACTGGAATGCCCCCTGCAGGCAGGACTCCATGTTTTAGAGACCATACTGGTGCCCACTGCTGTAATGAATGTGCTCCCTGCAGGCAGCACTCACAGGGTGATGGAGCACATTAATGTGCTTTACACAGGCACTGAGGGAATGAACACATTAATCTGCCTCACTTCATCATCATATCTCCAGCGAAACATGCTCTGCAAATGCCATGTGCAGCTTTTAATGTCAAATGTGATGGTTATTTTTACATATGTAACCGAGGAACACTGCTAGCAGAAGACAACCCATCCCAATGTTCAAAATCGTTTTTATTTTCCAGGCCCACATTTAAGAGCTATACCACTATAGAGCTTGAAGTGTTACCAAAGTGAATTGTTCTTACTGACAATACCACTAATTTCATTAGGTGATTGGTGCACATATTCTATCTCATTATATTTCATCTCCCACCTGCCCCAATGAGAATTGTTATGCATTGTTATGCAATACTGCACTTTTCGCTTTTGTGTAACTGTGAAACATTATAGCTTCCCTTGAAAACACAACTGGGTGTGCAGACAGTGAGATGAAGGGCCCTGTTCACACCATCAAATAAACTGTGAAAATATTTATTTAATGTACTTGGCTCACAAGAGCGTTAGCCTAGAAAACACAGTAAGATTTTAAGCTTTATTCAGAAAGTTTGCTACGAGTCATTTTGATATTGGATGACAGAGATTGAAAATGGTATAAGATGTGTCTACACACTCAATAATATGGCTGGGACAGCCTGCATCTAGCAGATGTGGGCCGAAAAGTTAAGATAAACTGCAAGTCTGAGCTGCAATTCAGTTTCTAGCAGGTCAGAACATTTCTGTCTGACTAACATTGACTGCCGACAGCCAATGAAAAATGACTGTTTACCAAGAGCGTACTGTGAATGAATGTTCCCGGGAAGTTATTGAGCTGTTGAGGGAACAAAGTGTTTCTTTACTCAGATCTTTATTTGGTGGCAAAGCACAGTTCTGAAGTAACAGCTATTTCCTGAGGTGATAACACACACTGCAAAAAAAACCCAATTTAAAACTAGCGTCGGTGCGTCAGGCCTGACTCACAGGCAACCGGTATGCTGTAGTGTGACAAGCTCTCTCACACAGCACACCCACATATGGTTAAAAAAAACCGTACCTGACGTTCTTAGAGTTACACAACTGCACTTTTGTAGAGCTTGTCTACATTTATTTATACTGCTATGAAGTTTTGGAGAATTTGGTCCCTTTGAGCAGTTGCTTTTGAACTTTTGATTTGACTACACAACTTCTGGCTTCTGGCTCAGATGTCTCTTGCAAATCCACTGCATGGTTGAAGTGGCCAAGTCAGCATAGTATAGATGTGATGGAGCTTCATATTTGTCACACAGTACAAAAATCATGACAGAAGTATTACTCCGTTTTCCAGGAAAGCTGTCTTCGTTTTTGAAGGCTTCAGCTAATGGTGAAAATTATAGCAAAGGTTCAGTGCCATTCATAAGAATCCAATGGCACTGACCGCAAACACTAGAGTGTTTCTCAAATTTCTGGCAAGATTCCTGACCTGGTACTCTCAACCTGCCACTTAATCACCCTCGAGTTTGATTGGCTCTCAATAACCCCTCCTCCCCCTTCTCCTCATCTCATGGGCGGTGAGCCTTGTGACACAAAATGGCTTCCATGCATCACCCAGATGGTAGTGGTGGTGGAAGTGAATTAGCTGTAAAGTGTTTTGTAATCATGAAAACTGCCATATTAATGCAATTTATTGCTCTCGTTCCAGACCTTTAACAGCCCAGCCCTGATACATATTTCCAGGCCCAGAACGTGTTGGAATTCACGGGGGCACATTGGCACCAATCTCAATTGACATTTGTCCTTAACTTTGACTTAAAAATAAGTCAAAGTGTTTGCTCTTTTCTTTGCAAACAGTTGAGCTCATTTTGGCAACCGCTGAACACATCAGACCAAGGTGCTCAAGTTAGACTAACATAATTTTAATGACTCATGTTTATTGAATAGAGGGAATTTGACCATTCTGGGTAATGATTAAATAAGTAAGCCCATAAACGAACTTTCTTCTTATTGATATTTTTATTAGGTGAATTTTTTTCATTTTGATATTTCTGGATGCTTCAGTTTAAAATCTTAACAAGATGTGTGTAGAGCTATCAGACTAGAAATGACTATATTCACCCATTTTAAGTTAGGAAAAAAGTATTAATCTTCTCTTTAAATAAAAGTAAAATGTTCAAATCCCAATGTATGACAAACCCTCAATAAGCTTAATAATTTTAATCCACGTCTTTGCATCAAGCATGAAAAAACAATATTTATCCCTCTATATGCACTGGAAAAGATTATGCAGAAGCAATTCCTTGCAAGAGGGAGGAACCAGAGGGAAACACAGACAAAAGAGACATTGATGTTTGAGCGTGAGCGAAGCACAGCCGTGCATTTGAGAGGAATGAATTCTTTTTACGCCATTGATTGGCTTATTAAACGATCAGCAAGTGCTCTTCCCGAGGAATTGTGGGTAATTGCTGGGCCGTTTTACTCCTCGACCCAATAAACACCTACTCTGGATATCCAGCCAGGGAAACCAAGGTCACATTGACTCCTTTTACTGCAGTTTTAATGTTGACCAAGTCTCGATTGAAGGCTGACCTCAGGTCAGTGTAGCTGATTCTTCCCCATCAGCACTGGAGCCCAAACTGTAGGTCAGCACCCCCTGCTGGTCCATGAGGTGAATTGCGGTGAGTGGCAGTGCGCACAGAAGTATAAAAAGAGCATAAAGCTGATCAGGCAACAAGCTCATAAAACTTTATGTGTGCTGTGTACAACCCGATCAAAGTAAAAACTGAATTGGCGGTGTAAATTCAGTTATGCTGAATTTCTAACCCAAGAAAAATTAAGGGCTTTTCTAAGTGGGAGTGGTTGTGACAGATGGGCTAACATAAGGTAAGATGACACATATCCCAAAAGTATGTTTTATATGTTTTCATAGGTGGTGCAGTTGTAAAATGTGCTTGCTTAAGGTTTGGGCTCCACTGCTCTACAGTACTTAATCTGGATCAATAAAGGTGATTAGACGCCACACACACTTCTGATTTTGGGTACACAACTTCAACATCTTCACTTAGGTGTGTTTGTAGTAACCCATTTAAAAAATAAAACAGAAAGTCAAAATACTTACAACTCATTTGAGTGCTTCCTGTTACTCCCTTACCTTTCTACTTGAGAAATATCCTTCATATGATATCTGATGTATTTTCAAAATTTTACTAGTGGAAATGCTTTTTAAAAACATAAAACTGTTGGCATCATAAAAAACTTTTTGCAGAAAGCTTGCATCATCAGTTGTCTCATATCAATGTTTCATAACTCTCTGACTAATATATTCTATTCCAAACACTCTGTGACTAACATTTCTCTAATTTAATGTAATGTATTATGTAATAATAAAACATTTTTTCTCACTTTTCTCACCGGAAAAAAAAATCTTCATATTCAATGCATATGAATTTATGTATTCCAGTATAAAGAGACTCACTTGCTTTGCTGTTTGAAATGGCACACACATGAAAGATCCTGCAAATCCTGAACTGGGTCAATGCAATACAGAATGACACCCATTAACACATTTATGTCACACCTTGATGTAATTAAATATTTGAAAACTGTGCAGTCTTAACAGATAACACTTAGGCAAGGCACTTGCAGATGAAGAATGGGCTTGAAATTAGGTCAGAATAACAGAGCTGGCAAATATTACCATATTCCGGATATGGTCATGTGTGGTGAATATAAACTGTAGTTAAACCCAAAAAGCAACATATCTTTTCCATCAACCCAATAAATGTATTTGCGTACAAAATTACTTGGACCATATACCTGTTCTAGATAGCACAGAGAGTTTCTGATTTAAAGGGAAGAAAAATCTACTTCATATTTTGTGCTAGAAAAGAGAGAAGTATTTCAATGGGTGTTCTTTATTTAATTTCTCTGATGCAAGTCCAGTGGGCCTGAAAGCACGAGAAGTCTCAAAGTCTGTGTTTGCTATCGGCTGGAATAAAGAGAATTAGAAATGCATTATGGGAGATTCAGTTTCAGTCTGTTTCAATAAGCTGAACAGGAAATTGGAGAGTAAAAATGTCTTTTAGTTCATTTTAGCATGATTTTTTTTTCTTTTTCCATATTAATAGCATGGTTGAGACTCAAGCTCCCAGTCACGAAAAGCAAAGCTTCACCACAAACATGTGCGTTCATTCTGTGCACCACCCAAAGAACTTGCATTAAAAAATGCTTCTTTACTCAAAAAAAAACATCTGCATACTATAGGCTAACAATTGTATTCTTTCTACAAAATGGACCAGGGTCAACATGGATAAGGGTCATATCCCCCTTTAATAAAAGTGCAGGGATGACATTCAAACTGAATATTTTTCTGTGACAGGGATTATTGTGTTGCTTCATGGTTTTGTGGCTTAGAGCTTACAGTGATAGAAAAGTGCCTGAATCAACCGATCTCAGAGCTTTGAAAATCACTCTCTGAAAATGAGAGATTAATCACTTCACTTCCAGGTCTGAACAGTAATTTTATTTCAGCTCTGATCACTGTGCAACTGAAAACAGGTGGTCAACTAATCCTTACTGCACTACATGTGTGATTTGGCCATAGGGAACAATTTTATGACTCAAACAAATGTAGAGCAAACTGACCACAGCTACTGAAGCAGAAAATGTGGCACTCTGTCAAAGAGTAGAGAAACCCATTTGGTGGATAACATGGATAACATTTTTATTTCTGTCTGTGCACATGAGAGAAATCGTTAGGACCAATGCACAGGACTTAGCATCAGCGGAGTGACTGGAGGTCTGTGGGAAGTTCTGGCACTCCACATTGCTCCGGTCTAAAACAGGAATGTCTTCCTGAGAAACAGTCAGAATCTAATGTTGGAGATGTGGTCTCCAAGCAAAAGTAAAAGCAAAATCTCTAACCTTTAGGTCTCTTAACATTTCATCACTTCTGACTGGAAATAGTTATATACAGTACCCGGAACTTCCCACAGATTTCCAGTCATTGAGGCAATGCTAAGTGTAGCTCCATACACTTAGTTTCAGAAATGTCTCTGGAGTGCACAAACAGAATTTAAAATGGCACTGGTGGGTTTGTCTGATCTTGGTAAGCAATAAAAAAAGGTCTTGGTTGCAAAATGTCTAAAAAGAAATGAATTCCTTTAACAAAACTTGATCAAACTGATGCATAAAACTTAAATTTGTCACTGAGCAGACAGAGAAAAACAGTAATAGTGACAGAAAAGGGCCAATCCACTGCCAAAGACATCGGACTCATTTGCAAACACCAGAATTTACTTTTCACTTCAAAGCTCACAAACCCTTTCAAGTCAATGAATAGCAGATATACAAAAAAAGTAGGAATCAAAAACCCTGGCATTTTAATCTGTGCTTTCCTTCATTCTAATGCAACACATATAATGGTAATAAAATATTAAAACATAAATTACTGATTTTACTGGTAAGATATTGAACAGAAGATATTGACCTGTAAAACAATGTACTAAGCAACTGAATATATTTCAATGTTCACACACACAGACATAAACAAGCCAACTCACACACACCTACTTGCACACATGCGCACACACACCATTCATACACATGCACTGTAATGCGCACACACACACACACACAATGGGTGTGGGAGCCTAACTTTAAGAGCCAACCTGTGTGTACACAGATCTAATATTACCATGCAGATCCTGTTCCAGTCTCCCATGCAGTGAAGTGCATTCTGGGAGTCTGTCATAGACAGTCCCTGCACTACAGCCTAACCCTCACACCACACTGACCAGCCACTAGTCTTTATCTCTCTGTCCCCAGCACCTGTCACCGTGGCCAGGCCACACAATTAACAAACACGGGAGGGGTTCCCCTCGCCTGCAGCTGAGGCACTGTCCCAAAGACCACACCCCTTGCCCTGAGCCCATCCAATGAGAGACCGAGCCGATCCTCAGTGCCCTTAGCGAGGTTAGCGAGGCCTACTGTACACCAGGCATAATAAATATGGGTAAATATAACCTTTAAGCCTAATCGGCCTGTTATTCTCCCCTGTGGCCATTTTATGAACAGATCCTGCTGAAATGTGCAGCAGAAATGCTCATTTAATCATTGTGAAAATTATTCAACTTACTGTGAACTTTTGTATTTATTTAACCTTTTTTTTTTCATTTTTGTTTATGCAAATGGGTCTATTTGAGCAATTCAGTGAAACTGCTTATTTTTTAGCGAGACCCACCATGACATTGAAAACGTCTTGCAAATTAAAAAATGAAAAAATCATTTGAATATGATAAACTTACTTAATTGATAATTTGAAGAGAACTGGCATTATTACCGTACTTACTCCCTAACAGTAAAAGCAAGGTACTAAAATCCGTTAGTTTGTGTCATGTGGGTCACACTGTGGATCTGGTGCTACAGCATGACATTCAGACTTGCATAGGAACATAATAATATCTAATAATCATATCTAATGAAGAGAACAGGCTGTTCAGCCTGACTATACTTGCCATTTATCTGCGAGCGCAGAAACAGGCAGCCGTGAAGGAAAGCACCGCTAACACAAAGATTCGGTTAAAATGAGAGATTTTCAAACTCGCACGCATAAGCGCTGCTAAAACAAGGCTCATAATTCAAACCGCACATTTAGATTTATTGCTGTGAGCGGCCGACCATTTGCTATATGCAAAACAGTGAGTATTCACTCACTGTCTCTCTGAAGAAAAATCAGCGAAGCCTCCTTCACTTGCACTGCAAGCCCTTACTTTACATTTGAATGTATAAAAACGCTGTGCAGCTCCACCCCTTTGCTCCAAACATTCCCAGTATCTCTTCACCACCCCATCCCTTCACCTCCACCTTCTCTCTCTCTCTTTCTCTCTCTCTATCTCAGCTTTGCCACTGATGTCCAAAAGAAAAAGAAGTCAACAACCTTGGAAATTCAAATAATGTCCTTAGACCCGACCAATGTCAATGATCTCCAAACAACACCTGCCACGTTTCTGTTTTAGTTTTGTATATTTGAATACAGAGCTTTCAAAAATCTATGCAGTCCCTCTAGTTTTTCATTTAAAATATGTTGCATCAATGTAATCTACATCTGTTTCATCACAACATAAATGTATAAGTTCTACCTGTCATTCCTACAACTGAGATATTTTATTTATTAAAAACATCATTGAGTGGGACATTCTACTGCTCAGCCACCATTAACATTATCAGACAGTAAAATGAAACTTGGATAGTCCTGTTGCAAATCTAACTATCACCAGCTACCAAAGACTGAAGGCTGCATTCAATCAAATTCACTTATACGTATTACGTACTGGAAGGGTTTCTGCAATTCAATCAAAAAAGAAATTCCTCTGTTTAAGGGATTATGCTTTTCTATTTTAAAATGAAAAAACCACACTGCTCATTTATATCAATAAAATACTGTATACTCAAAGAAGCTGATGTAGTAAAGACAGTTTTAATTGAATTGCATGTGTCCTTACAGTCACTAAGTGTGTTTGACTCAGTCTAGCCCTGACTGAAATTCTCTGACCCATATGCAGCTCAGATTAAGATGAATAGCTTGGGTTCAACCACCTTGTCCAACGATGCAAGAGTCAAACAATACTACACACCTCAAGCCCAATTCCAGATGCTTAAAAATGTTACAGTAGGAGTGTTGGGTTTGTTGTTACAGTAGAGGTGCTCGGTTTGTTTGTTTGTGATAAAACAATCAGTCGTGCCATCCTGGCACTTTTCCTGGACCGTGCCCAAGAGCCTGGCATTACCTGGCATGACCCCGTCACACCCGAACTCCGCACAGGAGACAGCGAGTCTGAAACAGCACGGGGGGGGGAGGGGATGGGAGGGGGGCACCATCTGCACTCTTTCAGCACTGCTGCTTTTCAACAGATCAATTCAATTAACCTGATCTGCTAAAGGCACTCGGCTGCAAAACATGCTGGAAAATAAACCTGCCTGTTAAACAACAGGTCTGGTGCTGCTGACTTTTAAAAAAAAAAAGCACTAAAATATTATATTGAAACTGGAAAAGTAAAACCATGCTGAAATGCAGGGAAAAGAAGGCATTTGGTTCATGTGTATTCAGTTCTGTGTGTATGATTTATGTTACTGGGTCGTTACTACGGTTACCTCTGGTCGTATGGGTGTGGACGTGCGGACCAACGCCTTTGGAAAACACTGATCAGTCTTCGCAGAAGCACAGAGGGTTGATTGCCTTCCATGAACCTGTAGCCATGTCTTTGAGTCCTGACTCACAGGGGTCATTCGTGATCCCATCGCACCTTTTGGAAAGAGTATTCAACCTGGTGTCCTGGTGAAATTCAATCAACCACCCCCAAAAAAACTGAAAAAAAAGTGGAGCCATCATATGAGTCTTTATATTTTCTGTTGGGCCATCAGTCAGGCATGGAACAAAATGGCACAGTAAGCAGAGTGCGATAACTGGCTGGGACTTTTCATCATCTCCAAGATATTGCTACGATATAGCTTTTGTCAGTTTTAATCCTTCTATCGATTGACAGTTACTTGCGTTGGTCCACCATTCCCTGTGTGTGAGTATTTTTCCTCTTTTTTCTTCCTGAGGCTCTCTCTCTCTCTCTCTCTCTCTCTCTCTTTCTCCCTTCACTCCCTCTCTCACTCAATCCTCTGTAGTCACTGCAAAGTAGACATGGAAACCCACTGAATCTCCTAACCCACTGAATCTCCTTACACACACAAAAAGATAGAGCTCCCCCTGCTGACCACTCTTCACACCACCACATGCACCCCTAGCACCACCCAACGCCCTGCCCCAAGGGCCCCTAGGGGTGCCAGATGTCCCGCATTTCAATTTGTCCTGCCACAATTACAGAGAGAGCATGTTGAATTTACCACATAGCACCTCTTTTGTACCCCTCAGCAAGGTACCTCACCCAAATTATCAGCCTGTATAAGCTGATAGAGTGTAACAGGAATGCTGTGTAAGGTGATGAATGTTATATAAGGTGACAGAGTGTAAAGGTGTACTCTGTGTACACTGTGTAAGGTGATAAGTAAAGTGTAAAGGTGATACTAAAGGTGTACACTGTGTAAGGTGATGAGTGTAAAGGTGTATGCTGTGTAAGGTGATGAGTGTAAAGGTGTACTCTGTGCAAGGTGATGTGTAAAGGTGTACACTGTGTAAGGTGATGACAGTGTAAAGGTGTGAGTGTAAAGGTGTATGCTGTGTAAGGTGATGAGTGTAAAGGTGTACGCTGTGAAAGGTGATAAGAAAGATGTATGCTGTATAAGTGCCAGTAGTGTAATGTACTGTTGTTTCCCTGCCTGCCCTCCACATTACACTGCTGCATTCAACAGCCCCAGTTCACTTCACACTTCTAGGCTTCTCCTATAATGGATCTGTTATGTAGCAAGGTGTCTGCCTGTCGCACTGTCAATCAAAGCAACGTAACAGAAAGCACAGCACAGCGCGGACAGAATGCTTCCCATTAGGAGACCTTGTTCAGTTCACGGCCTGTGAGTGAAACAGAGCCCTGAGCCACATGGCAACAGAATGCTTGCTCTGGTGATAGTTCTGTGCGTTCTCTTGCAGAAGCCAGAGTAAGAGAGAGAGGCTGTGGTTATTGGACGTCTGTGGGACACCTGCTGAGAGCCAATCTCGCATGCCCTCGAGTCGTCCAATATGCTCCCCCAGAAGAGCACATTTCTCACTCCTTCCCATTAAAACAACACACACCACTGCGGGCTCGCTGGAACAAGCTAACATTCGAGGGCCTGAGTTATCTGTAGGGCTTTTGAGGGTTGTGAGTGCGAGATCCAAAATTCAGCTCACCGAGGTTTCAACCATGCAGGAGAATTCGCTGTGCTGTAAAGGAGTTACTCAATGGATAATGTGGCTTAATGGTGTTAGGATAGTGGTTTGATTACCTTTTTTTCTGTTGTGTTCAATCATTGCAATTATTGCTGTAAATGCATTCAGGGAGATAGGAGGCAGGTGAACGGCTCATGTATGTTAATAACAGATAGGGGTTTGAATAAGTGGTGCTGTAGCAGTAGCACATGGTCTGTGTGGCGATGTTATGAACGTGACAATCATTAAATATTTTAGGAGAAATCAGTTGTTAGAAAACGAGCAGAGTATTTCAAAGACATGGAACAGCAGTGATGAGAACGTGAGGTTTCACACACACCATTATGGGTGAAGCTACAATCAAAACGGTTTGTTCTCCACACACGATTAGTTCAAAGAGAGTCGCTAATAACATACGATGGCTCCACACATTTTTGTTTGAATGAAATCTCACATCCTCAAATCAGTCACTTATACTAATACTGCCAATCAGCTCATGAATGCTGCTGATATAAACTCTGATGGTAATTGTAATAAAAAAGTATAATTGGCAATGCCAGTTGTGACTTGTAACTCTGGTGACTTCATCTTTATGTCATCAGCAGTTAAAAGCTTGTTAATCACAGAGACTCCTGTTGTAACTCTGAATTGTGGTTCCCATTTCCATTAAATAATTACCGAGGACCAGACCAAGAAAATCAAACACAGGATTGACATGGAAAAAATACAGGCTACTCAAAATTAAACTGCCACTCAGTCAAAAACCAATTAATTTTGAAGTTTCGAACTGAGTCTGTAAATACAACTCAGTTACATGATCAATGTAGATAGAGTCAATCCGATGAAGCACACAGATGGAATTGAGTTTGGCTATTTTGGACTCCACTCTCAGATCAGAGCTTCTCCTAAGAAAAACAGAAGCTCCTAAGGCTGTTGAAAGACATAAAAGAGCACTCAGAGGAAGGAAGTGAACAAGCAGGTGAACTCAGCCGAGATCGGCTACCTGCATGAACAGGCTGGAGATGGAGGGGGAGCCGATGCCGTTTCCGTTGCACTTTCTGCATTCTGTTCACAGTTTTTATCGCAGATGCCGGCCTTCCCTGCTCTTCATCCCTCACCCGTAGTCTTAAACCGAATAGATTTTATCAGATCAAAATTCATTGCTGAGCTTCTTCTTTTGTCATTTGGTGATTGGAATTGTGCGTCTGAGAGTCTTACGAACGCGCCAGTGTTCCTTCGTCTGACACCCCACAACGATAAATGCGCAGCGCCGGAAGAGATTCAAAAGCTTTGCTATAAATCAGACTGGCAGCCATTTTGAACATGACAGCTGCGGTATCGCTCTGGAAAGCTTTTCTTTACCCCTTTAAACATTGACACAACAGACAAGCTACAGTTAATTCAGAAGCTTAATGCTCATTACTGTACAAAAAAAAAAAAAAACTTTCGCTGTTTCTGTCCAGCGTTTCCCTGTGCTGCGTAGATTTAAACTGAGCTTACCGTTAAGGCAGACCTCATAGGGGGTACACAGTTCATCCTCAAACAAGCAACCTGTTGACAGAAGAAGAAGAAAGAAGAAATATAACATTAGCATAACATTTTAAAGGAAGTAGAGCTGTGACTTTCTATGTTAGCTATACAGACACGGCTGGGACGTATGTGCGATTGCGTGGACTGGCATGATGTGTTTTTTTCCTCAACCAATCTGACTGACAGGTCTGATCAGGAGCAATAATATATCATGTTATAAGTCTGATATTGGTGACACAGTACATTTAGGTTGCCACAAGTCCAAAATGTCTTGGCTATGTCCTCCTTTCCAGCTCAATATCAGTCCAAAATATCATAAATAGATTCAAAGATATAACACACAAAGTTTTCCAGGCTATGATAATGAAAAAATCTCCACTGCATTGCTTATAAATAAATATGGTCATATGGTCAGCTCTCATTTTTCTGTATAGACTATTGCATCAAGCTGATTTTATTATAGCATTTCATGACACAGAGCAATGTGACTGTAAGCCAGGCAACCTGGAGCGCTGCAGTGTCTGCAAGTTTACTTTCATTCGGCAGCCTGCACAGGTCAACTGTGTGGATCTCGGCCAAGTTGATGACTTAAATTAAGCCCCTAGGTGGTGAAACACTGAGCCAATATCCAGCAGAAACTGTGGGTTGATCAGGACTGGAGTCTGACACCTCTGCTTCTAAATGAATACTAAAGCAAAGGAAACGGCATGTTCCAGGACACTACAGCTGCCTCCAGGCCCCATGGTCATATTTCACATTACTGCTAAACAGATATCTGACTGCTCAAAGCTATGACCATTTAATGCTAATCGTCCACTCTTTTTTCACATTCATAATGGGGGAGAGGGTGGGAAGGGAGCTGGTAACTACCTTGAAGCAAGGCCAGCTTTTTGCTGATGATCAAAATGTCCTCTCTGTGTGGACGGGCTCCATCCCTGTCAATAATCGTCCTTGCAAGAGGGAGGACTGTAATAAATTAAACTGAGTTTTGACATAACTTTCTTTCAAATCAATCCCTAACTGATATTTTTTGAAAAATCCACCAGACAGACCGGGTCCAATTTATCCTGGGTTTGTATGTTTTTGATATCCTCAAAATTGCAGAAAGGTTCTGAAGAACATACATTGACATGCAAGAAGTAAACAGACATCAACAGTGTTTGATAAAACTAAGGGTGTCTTTTTACTTCTTGCATGTCCCTGCATGTAGTTTTGTCAACATGGATCTCAAACAAACTAAATTTTATTCATTTTGCACATTTCACAAATTACTGTGACAACACGCTTTAAAGATTACCTCAGGCCATATAACACATACACTGTTTCATCTGCAGATTCCTCTGGATGTCATGTATGGCCACTTCCTGTGTTCCGATGTCTCTATGTTTCCTACAGTAGCACAGAAATTCTATGGGGCTACACTCAATGCACAGAGAAAAATCCAGACTCCAGACTTAAGATGTTCCACATATAAAATAAACCACCGCCAAGCCCACAGCACACACACTCCAGATTTCTGAAGTGCTCTAAATCCAGAAATATCTAGTACAAAGAAATATCTGCGAAGCTGACCTTTTTCCCCTGGTGTTTAGAAGGGCGAAGGGGGTATCCCAGACTTTTAAACAGAAACCACACATCGCCTCTAGGGGCCAGAACTGCACTCACTGACACACTTAAGATAGGATACAGAAAAGGCCCTTGTTTCCCTGGAGGAAAAGATAACAGCACAGAGGAGCAGAACAGCTGTAAGATACAACAGTCCTACAGGGCCAAGCTGGCCTGGGAAGATTCCATACATCATAGATTCTGTTAAACATAGATTCCATACACACCATAGATTCTACTCGACACAGATTCTACACACCATAGATTCTACTCGACATAGATTCGACACACCATAGATTCTGTTCAACATAGATTCTTCACACCAGAGATTCTACTCTACATAGATTCTACACATGATAGATTCTACTCGACATAGATTCTACACACCATAGATTCTACTCGACACAGATTCGACACACCATAGATTCTGTTCAACATAGATTCTTCACACCAGAGATTCTACTCTACATAGATTCTACACACCATAGAACAGTTCACTATTGTCTTTAGCCATGCACCTAAATCAATTCAGAGGATGGATCAAGTACTAAATAAGGGGACAGACATTTCACTGCTGAGAATTGAGAGCCACGTATCTGTTGTACAGAATCAGTGGTGGCAACAAGCCATCTGATTATCTGTTTCCACAGTGATACAGCCTCTGCCATTTAATGACCACGGTTCTCCAAACAATGCTGCGAGAGTGCACAACCCCTCTTCATGCTGCTCGCACACGGGATAAACATGATGACATCACAGTGTCATCACAGCCGGCAGGTTCATAAAGTAATTGTCTGTTTGTACAGAGAACAAATAGCAATTTTCAGGACTTAAGCAGCTGGCAGGACTGTAAGATCAAGGTTGATCATCAAGCTTTGGAAGTTGTTTACCACACAAAACTTCCAGAAGGCTACTTACTGTTGGCTTGGCCATATGGTGTTGTGATACTGAAGACTAGATCAACGTTTGTTTCCAAATGGTGAGGAGGAGGAAAATTAAGACCTCGACAAATTAAAAAATAAAACAGACTTACTTTACACAAAACATAAGCCTGTGTTCAACCAACATTTGTCCTTAAATTTGGCAGAATGAAGTTGCAGGTTTACTTTTTCCTTCACAAACATCCCCCAAGCAAACTCAACAAAATGTATAAAATAACTTTGCCAAACTGAGTTAATGAAGAAAACAATAACACTTATTTTATAAAGTTTATTATAAGAACAACCAGTGATTAAATTCAGGCAATAATTCAAGGTACAGCTTTAGAAATAGCTGACAACAGCCCTTCTATGCAGATATTTTTATGTATGCATATGTATTACTGCTGATTTGGAGAATCAGCGATTGTGGTGCCACACATTGGCGGTGGTTGAGGTGAGCCTTCCCTTCATGGTAAAGCACCGTGGGTGTGGATATAAAGCTGCATGTAAATGTAACCCATTACGATTATTAGAATAAATGAACATTGACAGGGTTCAACCATCTCTGACCGAATACACGTTATTCTAACTGGACTCACAGGAAGGATTTCGGAGTTTAATTAAATCGAGCATTTCACAGCGTGTTTGGAGAGTAACAGGAAGGTTATTTCCGTCCTCCCCCAGGATGACATTTCTGCGCGCGCCCCTGTGGCTCCTGAGGGGCGGATCGACGGCCCGCTGATGCTCTCAGCTGTCATGTTTGCT
This sequence comes from Albula goreensis, assembly GCA_022829145.1. Classification (NCBI taxonomy): domain Eukaryota; kingdom Metazoa; phylum Chordata; class Actinopteri; order Albuliformes; family Albulidae; genus Albula; species Albula goreensis. The sequence goes on along the minus strand of CM040743.1, from coordinate 7,060,643 downwards.
CTCTAATCCCTCTCTTTGGTCGCTGATGACGCTCAGGATGGCTTGCGCCCCCTAGTGGCTGGAGAGACCGATTCTAATTAACACTGAGCAAACGACGCACATGCGTGGGAGGTGGTGGGTAGGGCGAACACAATCTGTACCGTAACATCTATGACAAAATCTTGTCTTTTTTTAATTACCCTTTGTAATTGGTACCCTTGTACCTTATACGAGGCTGTTTACCTCAAAAGCCAGCTATGGCTGTCTATCGACACAGCTGCAGGCAGACCCTTTTATTGTCCGCGGTGATAAGGGGGGGGGGGTGGACAGAAAAAGAGAACCAGTGTGGGGGTGGAGGAGAGCGAGAGAAAAAGGCATTGCCAAAAATAGCAACAGGAGTGCACCCCAGATAATATTAATCACCCTAACGGGGGGAGGTGGACGGGTGAGGCGCTTTCCGCAAGGCGGGACCAATCCGAGAGAGAAACTGCCTCCCGCGACAGCCGCGAAGGGTTGCTTAGGACAACTTCAGCGGCGGTTACGTAACAGTCAGGGCGCAGAAGGGAAGGAAGCTGCTATTTCGAGCCACGCCGCCGATGATGCGTCTGTCAATCTCACGTGAGGACGTCTTGCATCTGAGACTGACAGCGCACTGGGCCAGGGGGATGGGGGGGGGGGATGCTAAATATCAGAAAAAATCTGAGCATTTTACAAACAGACACTGTTTCCCACCATAACCCAACGGTTCACTGAATCACATCAAATGAAGCTTATTTGTATAGCACATTTCACAAAACATTTGTCACAATACGCTTTACAGCGGACAGTGGTAAAAAACAAAAATACTGCCTCAAAAGTGAAACAAAGAGACAAGGAAAAACTTGGGCAGAAGAAACCTTGAGAGGAACCAGATTTAAGAGGGAGGGCCCATCCTTACAGCGACTAACAGGTCAACCAGTAAATTCTCACGACATTATAGTACATTATCATAAAAAATATACCACAGCTAAACCCCAGCTGTCTTCTTTAATAGTTCAGGGCTAACACTTCACTCAAATACAACTCAAAACAGCTACAAGTCAAGTGACGCTACAACCACCTCTTCTGAAGCTGGCTTTAAGAGTTACCTTTTCTTAGTTTGGACTTATGAACTAAAGAACAGGCAAAGATGACTTGGGTTCTTCATCATATTTTTAATAAGAGTCCCAGGATATTTAGAAAAGGAGTTTGGTTGAAGAGCTTGTTGTACTATTTGACATCATGTTGTATTGCTTAGAACTGAACACTTCATTCATATGCACAGACTGTAATCACTCACATTTTTAATTATATTTTTTATTCATGATTGAGTCATGAAGTGTTTCACCGTAACCTTTCTTTCCAGGATCCATTCGAAAGCTCTCAGCTACCTCATTTAATTAGTTCCAACATCTCTGATGAATGGCTAATCACCACATTAGAATATAATTGGTGAATATTTTTGAATAATACAATGATGAATAATAAGATACAGAAAAAACAACAGGAGGGCACAGAAACAGTGAATAATAAAATCTGGGACATTAATTAAAAAAGAATGTTAAAATTACACATTATCTGATAAGTTCTACAGACATGTATACTAAGATTCTGGCTGAACTTTCTGAAAGTCTCAATAACTCAGCAATAAACTAGTCAGTGATTTGTAACAATATGATTTAAAATCCATAAAAATAAATATTTAATTTGGGTTAATAGTAAAGACAGAAAAGACTTTTTCCTGCCGGAATACCAACACGTTGTCTTAGACATTCTTGATAAAAACTTCAATGTGACTCTGATCCAGAGCACGTTAATGTTGTTCTATTTACTGTTGATGCACGGCTGTTGAATTACGGCAGAACATTTGCAGTCTCAGTCTCGTCGCTGCTAAAGGAATGGACTAACAGCTGAAGAACATGTCTGTATTCCTTCCAGTGTCACATTCCTCTCCTCTGTCTCAGAGTGAACGTTGCTCTTAATTTGGTTTGCAGGGACATCAGCATCAACACATTGCTTCAGATGCCTTACAGCTCCAGCAAGCTTACAGCCAGTGGATGTCAGATAACAGTCACAGAAATGTGCAGCATTTCAAATGGGTGTGTCTGAAAGTAGCATTTTTATGTATGTATGTATGTATGTATGTATGTATGTCAGTGGTGGCTGGTGAGCTCAAAATAGGGGAGGAACAAACTCTACCTTTAAACCTATCATTATTTCCAACCTGTTCCCATTTATTCCTCTTGATTAACAATGAGTCAGTTTATTCACAGAGTAATCAGCACCAGCTGATGTGAACAGAGTAAATGGTTAGCAATTTCACTTTGTAATAGAATTGCTGTTTTTTGCAAACTAGTGTTACGTTTGTTATATCCATGGATGTTTTTAATCTAATTAAATCATTTGGTGTTGATTACTCTGTGAATTACTTGTTCTATTGTTAATCAAGGAGTATAAATGGGAACAGGTTGGACATAATGATAGGTATAAAGGTAAAGTTTGTTCCGCCACTGTTCTGAGTTCACCAGCTGCCCCTGATGCATACCATATGTGACACAGATCTTCTGTTGTTTGGTTTACACCCAACCTGTAACTAAAATCACAGACACTGCCACCATTTTCATTTTAGTGAACCATACAAAAAAGTTAAGCTATCTGATATTGCACATTAAATAAATTATTGTAAATTTATATTTCTTAAAATGTATGTATGTATCTGACATACCGGTTGCCCGCTACAAACGGAGAGGCCTGACAAACCATGTTAGGAGAAAGGTACAACTTTCAGAATCTGTGCATCAGCTGCTCTGTCTAAATGTGTGGGCTCCGTGTGTGTTTGTTTACCCATGCGTGAGGCAGGTTAAAGCACACTGCCGACCATTTAATGCAGGTGAGTAAGAACTGGCAGGTGGGGAGGAGTCTGAAAAGCCATTCCGCTCTCGTTCCACGTGACGCAGCTCTCATCGGGCCTCCGTTTGCCTTGAGCGCGGCCATTACATTAGAACGTGTTTGCCAAAGGAAGTCATTCTCCCAGGTTACCATCTGCCCTGGCTCAAATCAAGCACCCACCGTTCCCAGCGGCGACGGCGCCACGGTACGCTGTAACCTTGGGTGTAGATAGGGCCGCCGTTCTGAAAGTTATCAGCGTGTGTATAATCTCCGTGGCTGAAAACCACACAGGCCAGAGGAAACTTGGGAAGGGGGGCAGGCTAATTGAAAAGACTGCAAATCTCAGCGGCAACCTCCTGATAAGCATAACATTGGTTGTTGTTATTTAGTTGCTGGTTTCCAATGTTGCTTTAAAAGCAGCTGGGGGTTAGTTAATTGAAGTAATTAAAGCTCTTAAATAAATACACCTGTGTTCACATTTCATGTTTCTTTTTGGAACAGGCTCAGAATAATTTTATCATCAGAATTTTTGGTTTACTCCTATGCCTTTACCAAACACACAATATAAAGAGATGCAGTGTTGATGCAATTTACCTTGCAAGCTTCACACCTCTAAATATATGAAGGCAGAATTCAGTGCACTTTCTGTTTGCAAAATTAATTGAATGGATGAACATGATTAATGATGGTTCACACCTGTATACATTAGCATACATCTGTGTAATGTATGCATGTATGTTTAAAATGTTATTTTCTTGCTGTTCCTTGCGTTATACCCCTAAGGCCATTATCTGGCAGGCTGTCGATGAACACTTGCTGTTTTGTCATTCAGTGTACATGTTGTTCCATGTTCAGGCGGTGATAGTGTCATTCCCCCTCAACCATACCCCAAGGTAACTAAATGTCCAGCATGAATTAAAGATGCTATTACCTGTTGCTATAGAAACGCACACTGTTGACAGGAGGGCCGACCTTTTCCAAAGCGGAGGTAATTACTCATTTATTTGACTTTTTCTTTTTCTTTTTTTTGCTCAGTACAGCGTAATTGAGTCTCAAAAAAGGACAGTGGATTCCCAGCAAGGAATGCGTTTGTTCATATGTGCATGTGTGTGTGTGTGTGTGTGTGCATTTCTGAAAAACACACATTCAGTAATTAAAAGCATCACAAATCAATATGCTGTCCTAATTGGCGCTTGGACATTCCTGCTTAGAGAGACTAGGTGAGCGCGTGCACAAAGCTTCACACACTGCTGACCCTCTTCTGTTCATTCTCTTTTGGATGCCTGTTCCCATTGACTCAACAACCAATGCGTTCTGCTCAGTTCTGTGATTCAGAGAGATAGATAGAGACATCCTAATTCGAAAATCCTCCTGCTCAGTGGTATAGCACACTCTTCTGAAAACATGGCTGCCAAACCACACAGCAGTTAAGCAGGATTTTGAAACGCTGCCTAGACACTGCAGTCCTGCCATGTTCCTGTGACAAATATTGGACTTCTGGTCTGAAAAACAATTACTTTATGTTCTTGGCTGCTACTGTACTGTCTCCGGGATAGGTGCAGTAATGCCCAGTAAAGGTGACCTTAGCTAGCCCAGCATCAAGCTGATGTCATTCAAACCCTGGGCCAATGGTAATTTAGTTGGTTAGCAATCCAAAGGATCAACAAGATTTCTCCAACAAGCATGATCCACTTAGATGTAAAGCCAAATTCCAATCGAGAGTCCACCCAGATAGTTTAGGTGGTGGGACAATGGCATGCCAGCATTTGCTGCTGAGGTGTTGATGAATTAATTCTCATGTGGTAATGTGTTTGTGGATTACCTTTGGCTCCTGACAGAACAGCTGTAGTCAGGTATGATTGTTTGTTAACTGAAGCACAGCCAAAATGTGTCCAGAGTTGCCTCTATTGGTGCGTTCAGTCAACATATCCACTGAAAACCTATACTGGACCAAGCAGTCTATATGTGTATTATGTACCTTTGATTCATGGATCACACTGCTTGATTCACCAATGGGTGTAAATGAATCTCCCAGAGGGCCAATCACATCACTTCAATCGGTGTGTGGGGGAGGGTCTTCTTCAATAACCAGGAAATAAGCTCAAAATTAACTGCACTGTTCATGATGCTATTGGGTGACTTTGACACTTTTGCACAGTGCTTTGTAGGAGATTAATACTAGAGGCAAGAATGGTAATCACCATTACCTGCATAATTCACCATTTTATTGACGTGAGCCAAAGAATGGCTGTTTTGGCATCATTGTTATTTATTTTCATTACTACATACTGGCCAATGTCTGAGAAACCTCAAGAGAAAATGTTGGGTAGAACAGAATGTCTCCCAGTTGGCTGTGTGACTCACCAACAGTAATTGAAGCTTCCAGCTGTTCTGCGGAGCGGTGAACTACGACTGTTACGGACTGTATAAAAATAGCAGGTCACTTGCAGTCCACGGATTATTTAACATATATCAGCATATGGAGCATATATATTACACTCGTGAAGAGAGAGAGATAGGTATCATGGCACTCAAAATTGGTGGAGTTACCAGTAAGTAACTGATTTCATCCTATCGTTCCGCTTTGTCAAAAATAACCAATTCCTGTGGTTGGTGGAAACAAATCAGTGATTCACCACTAATCGTACCTCTGCCCAATACCTCATTCATCAATCATGACATCATGCCATTCAGTCATCACCTGCCAAGATTCACATTAATCCCCCGGGGCTGCCTCTCCATCAGCGCCGTGCTCTCGGCTCACGTGAAGATCAAACGACCCTGAGGCCACATTCAATCTAAGGGGCTGCCCTTTTCATCTCACCTCCCATTGTACCTCACCATAAGAACACCAAACTACACAGCAACAAGAGCTGTTCCTTTAATGGGTTTCTGAGTTGCTCCTCTTCACAGTTCTGATTACAGTATTGATTGGTGCAGGACTCAAATCACATGACCTGAATTACTTAAATCATTGGCTGTGCTATTTTTGTTTCTAAAGAAACCAATTATCTCCTTGTGCAGTGTATTTGTAAGCAAGCCCCTATGTTTAGACATTTTTCTTTCATTGAGAAAATAGTCTCCACTTAAAGACAGCTAACACAATCCCATACTAAGCTCTTATCAATTGACTTTTTATTTATTGAAGGAAAACCATTACAGAAAGACAAGCAAAATACATCATATCCTGGAAGCATTCTGTCTCATAAGAATATTGAAAATTATTATTATTGTCTCTAGTAGCAGTAGGCAAAGTAATAAATTAATATTGTCATTGTTGTTGTAATATAATTCAGTGAAACTGCAATAAAAAATTAAAAGCTGGTATCGGAATAACTCAATAATTGAAGTGTGATCTGACCATAACCAATAGCTTTAAATAGTTTTATAAAACACATTTTAATTTGTGTTTTGGATGTTTTTATCTAACTTCTGGTCCTTGTGCTCGTTCCTGACTGTGGAAATACGATATGCTTGAGGCTGAATCTTTGCTTTGTTCAGCATCTCAAGGCACAGGGGAGGAAAAAGGATTGTGAGATGAAAATGTGATTTAACAGGGGGAGGATGGGGGGTTTGGATAATTTCATAATGTGGTCCCACAACATAAGTCGTATGATTCATATCATCTGTCTGCCAATATGGCGATAACTGTCATATCTGTCACAATCCCTTTTAACTCTTTCCAAACCTCAACCAAGGAGCAGTAACTGAATATGACTGGAGCGGAACACCAGTGAGTGGTTCAAGTCATTAAGTTGCCTAGTAACAGATGGTTGACACGCCCTGTTGTGGGTGTTATGATACCTCAAGATGTCAAGATCACACAACGGTTACATTCTCTGAAAAAAAATATCTGTCAAAGCTCTCACCAGTGCTTTTAACTGTTTAACAACCTCAGTCTAAAGGAAGTGGCTGAATGCACACTGTAAAACGCAGTGATTTGCATTGAGCCACATAAATAGGGTATCTTACCTAAAGTTAACGAAGTTAAAGGCAGCTGGTAACTTTAATTAAACTGCCCTACTGAAATGGTGCAAAATAATCACTTTCCTCACACCGTTTGAGTGAACTGCGTCAAAAAAAATACAGAGTCCAAAAATGTTACTGTGTATGCATTTCAAAAACTCAAAAACATTAACACAGCAAGAACACAAAAACGTGGGAAAAAAAAACTAATTAATGAGCATAACACTGCCAAACATGTGTTTGTTAGCTGTAAAATGATATATTTAAGTTTATTTACATCAGAATATTGTGGGTAAAAAAATAAAATCACTAGATAAGAAATTAAGCCATGTCATAATCATTGAGTCGGAAAGACTAAACCTAGAGGTACCAATTTATCAACCCACAGAAATGCAGGTATATTTGTAGTTAGTATTAAACCTGCCTGTCTGAGCAATAGCTTGCCTGTCCTTTAATACTGCTTCATATTTACATTTCGGGGAGCCCACCTTTAGTTGGTTGGGCAAGGAAAATTTACTATGGGAGAAGGGAAGAGATGGAAGAGACACAAGAAAATATAACAGTGATTCTCTGTGCATCGTTTCTGTCAATATAGATGGAGAAAATATGAATATAGCATGATGACAAAAAAACACAGGAGAGCAAACCGAAACAGACAGGACGAACACATATTAGTGCTCAAGGCGCCTTGCTCCTTTGTGTTCATTACAGTTAAGTTTATTAAACATGGTAAATGCATTAAGTCTGAGCAGTTACCCGCAAGCCGTCTCAGTAAATTGACTCGAGTGACGCAGTGAAGGAGGACTGCGAAGGAAGCTGCTTTACGACTTTGAGACTTTTTTCGACACGCCGCAAAGGGCTTCGGCCTTCTCCATGCATTAGCTCTGGGCAAAACTCCAGTGTAATGTGTCCTGACCGGGAGATCACAACTCACACAATCATGGTCATCACAAAATGGGTGGAGCTACGAGTAGCTGTCAGTCACTGAGTTATATCAACCAATCAAAAGGTTTTGCTCTTCACAACAAAACACAATGATTGGTTCAAATCAATAAGTACTGATATATATATGTGGCTACTCCACCCATGTTGGGCATTATGATACCTCCTTCTCCCATCACTAGTTTGTGCTTTGTCTCTTGATTAAATGGCAGCTATAAAAGAAAGCCTGCAATTAATCACATTATATTGACTCACCCCAAAAACCCTTTTACAATCATTTTTGCACCAAGCAGGCAGCTTAATGATGAGGTCCAAACTGTGCCTGTAGGTACTAAACAAACAAATAATTTATCTCTCTCTGTCTCTTCTTCACACACACACACATGTACACACACACACTCACACTCATTCACTCACACACACACACACACACACACACACACACAATTTACAGCTTTGTGATCTGGAAGTTGCAGGTTTGATTTCCATGTGTGAAACTGTATCCTTTTATCCCTGTACTCTCTAATTTACTTTAGTAAGTGCAGTATGTAGCTGTATCAATGGATAATATGTAATCTAAGTCACCCAAGTACAAGGGTAAGCCTATTATGCTATAAAACACTATGTAAACAGACACACGGCATGTTTAAATATATAACCGCAGATATTCACTTAGTCACCTGATGAATCATGACTAATTTATATCCTCATTATTTGTTATCATGGATTGTACTGTCTAATCCTGTGATGAAAATTTCACTCATGGGAGTGATGAATTCACTAGTCACCTGCACACTGACATCCTTAATTGTATAGCATAAAACAGCCTATGCCAGTGAAAGGGCTCCCAAAGGGATGCTAAACCATTCCAAAACAACACCAAAGGTTGTAACTCTAGAGGCTGCGGGTTCCACTCCCAGATGGGGCATTTCTCTTTTACCCCGGGGGAAAGCTAATTACCCTCAATTGCTTCAATAACGTATCCAGCTGTACAAACAGACTGAATGTAAAAATAAGCTGTGCAGATGACACTGGATAAGAGAATCTGCGTAATGTTTGAATGCCAACCCCCCAATGCACAGTGGTTCCTACATCTTTGATTGTTAGGTCAACTTTGTACCTACCATTCCGTTGTAGCATAATATGGGAGAAGTATAGCCATGATTATGACCTCACAATCTATACTGATTAGTCGAAAGAGCATTAGAATGTAGCCGAGCCGAAATTCTGTAACGCCGCATAATTTTAATTTCAGGGTGCGGTCTGATATCCCCAGCACGTACAGTTCAGCGATACACTTCAAACAAACTCTGAACTCTTTTCACATTGTTAGATCACACACTTCATGCTGGCAAAATGCACCAAAGTTCCCCAAATGTCAACAACAATTCAAAACATCTTCAAGGATATTGCATAAATATGCATTAATAATTGCATTCTGTATATGAGTATAATATACTTATTTTTCAGAAAATGGAATAAACACATGCATACGAACTGACAAAATAAAAAGGGAAAAAATACGTCCAACAGGCAACTGTTTTCTGGAAATGTGTCAAGAGAAATGAATTATTTTCTTTAAATAAACCCGAATAGGTCATTATAATAGATCACCAGTGCACAAACCAGTTAAGAAATGCATTTCAGCGTGTCGATAGCCAACAATTATTATGATATCTTGTATGGGTGTAGTATTTATAAAAGGCACAGGCCTATGAAATGAAACGAGCTTCTTTGCAAAGGTAATTTTGCAATAAAAAACCATTACGTAGGCTATTGCATTGTATCTAAATATTAACATATTTTTTGATAAACGTCACTTCATTCAGAAATTGCACTGAATCCCCCGAACACTCTTACCGCGATTGTATAATCTTCAAGACCTGTTCTACATCATCATCGCGCCTCAACCCCCGCCCCTCGCCCATCCAACCACCCGCTTCCCCGTAATACACACACTTCCCATGAAACACAGGCCACCGAAAATAGCACCGTTCAAATACAGTGGATATGGGGGATATGAATTCCACACTGTGTCTATTTCAGGCCGGATAACACTCATCATACAAAATAACGACCAAGTTTTCTCCTGGGTCTGATTCCTGTCAGACATCGTAGGACGCACCGCGCGAGCAATCCCACCCACTGCTGATATATTCCAGAATTTCGATCACAATCAGTTCGACAAACCTGCGCCAATACAAGATGAGAACCCTCTCCAAACTGTCTAATATTTGCACATGGTCTCATACCAGCGAATTGCTACATTTGCCACCATAATGCAGTTCTTAGTGGCAAACGAGTATAAATGTGTAAGCTGATCTCAAGCATTTTGTTTTAATACATTTGTATATAATACCATGCATTGTATATATATATAGTGTTTGCCATCACCATTTTATACCTTGTGACTGGTGTTCTGTTTCACTTAAAAGCAAATATAAGGTTTCAAAAGGGACAAAAATCGATAACTTTAGCCGTCAATGAATGTATCATTTGCAATTTCCCCTGACTGGTTAATGCAATGTTGGCAATCGTCCAAAATAACCATATCCTAGAAACACACCTTAGGAGCGCTCCGCCTCTCTCACTGCTCTTAATATGGGAGTATAAATATTATAAACTGGCAAATAAATGGACTTACCGAATTTTCTGTCTGCGGAGGCAGTCAAATTGACGTGGAGAACGAAAACGACGAGGAGAATACAGCGGACGGAATCCATTATTCTCATTGACCCATGCCAAACAATCGCTAACAATCCATTTCGTTTGGCTTGCTTTTTTCTCCAATGGTTGAGAACACGGGAGATGTGAATGATGCGAGTGGGAAATGAAACGTTCCGTCCAACTCTCTCCTGCAGTCAGTCCCTGTGCTCAGAACAGATTCAGCACTGGGAACAGCAGCCTTCGCCCTGGCCCCGCCTTATTTGACGTCAGACGAACGTACACATGCCACGAGCCCTGTCAACGCTCACTACAACCTCGCTACCACCGTCAGGAACGTCAGCGTGCAAGGAAGGCTGCGAGGGAACGCTAGAAATCACGACGAATCTAGAATTCTTTTTGAATTTACAATCAACATTTGTCATATTATAGTACTGCTAATAGCAACAACAACAGCACGAACAATAGAGCAAATGATGAGTAAATATAAATGATGAGAGTTCTATGATGTATCATACGATTATACGGCGTCCTTTTTCTTAGAATTGACAAGAAACAGAATACAGTACAAATTTAGCATTTTGATGCTAATACATCCCCGTATTCAAACATTGTACAACGGCGTATCGCAAAGTCTTTTAAGTAAACAGTCATTTTCATGGTAACCTTCCTCCCCTTTCCAAGACTTCACTCCCCAGCACGTGCAAGGAAACATGTTCATCTCGCCTGGCCGTAGCTCATTGGACAACCTGCTTTGAGTGTCTTAAAGAGAGTCGTCCACATTCTCGCATTTGCCTTTTTTATTGTAATGTTCGGTCTCTAAATTTTATGGTAGTATATAAAGATGAATTGGAGACCATTGAAAACTAAACATCGAAAACCAATTCATAATTATGGACTGTGAGAATCTTAAAACAAAGAAATACATTATAAAAAAGGAGTATTTGTCAAAAACAGTGTCAATAATGACAGGATTGTGTAATTACTGCTCAATGATGGCTTCATCATCTCTTCTTTATTATCATTAAATACATATTGAGTTTATCATAATATAGATAAGCTGACAACTACAGAATGAGAATATTTCAAGCTCTGAAAAATCGATTGCTGCCCTGGGTTTCCCTGTTCTCACTAAAGTGAAAAGGGTTTGCGCTCTCACAGTGTGACTTCCTTACAGAAGTGCTGCAGCCAGCTGCTCTGTGACCTCCAGTCTATTTTCCCATTCCAGTCTCACTGAATATCGTGCTGTCCCTTCAAGCTTGAGGAGTTGCATTCTGACATTCGCATGCTAACATGCATGGTAACACTAACATACTTGCAGACGTCATGAAATAGGCGCTGTCTGTGCTAGTTCTTTCTGTCATGCAACGATTTCTGAAAACCCCTTTTTTTTACCTTGGCACGCAGAGTAAATTCCCCGTTTGAAATCCACAAATAAATGCCTATTTTTAAAAATGTTATATTGGATTTGCTACCTTCTTGCTGTGCTGAATCGCCATCTGTTTCATGCTTTATGTTACTGTCATATCATGAAGCTGAAACACGTATTCCACCAATGCACCCAGGGCCTGTTTCCCACACTTCAAGCTACACGGCATATACACCAGAGATGTGTGTGTGTGTGTGTGTAGAGAGAGAGAGCACACAGAGGAGAGTGCAGCGTTGTGCACAGAGACACAAATGTGCAGTAAGCCACGCCCATTTCCCTGTGTTGACTGCATCTGCCCCTCAAGCGGCAAAAGATGTCAGTCATACATTGACCTGGACAGGCAAACGCAAAGACACAAACACCCCAAGCCAATGACAAGCAGAGTGACATCATCATTAACATGGCTGGACAGTCGGTAGTAAGTTAGTACGCACATACAGTGCAGTGCATACTACACAACCAGTGATGGGCTTCCCACTGACCTCAACTTTTATCTGCAGTTACATGGGCATTCACCAGGGGGCGCTTAATGCAGAGATTAACCTGGGAAACTCCTTGCTAAATTAAAGGGTAGAGGGCTTAAGGTGTTTGCAAAGTGAAATGTTCCTTTAAGGCCACGCAAAGCCAGTCCTCCTTGGCTATTATGGCCACAGCCCAGACTCAAGGGCCAGAATATCGGGATCAGAACCCCTGGAAGCACCAAGGGCTGTGGGCTTGTAAAACTCCAGAAGGTTTTTATTGTATTCATTTCCCATTAATTAATGTGGATGTCACATTACCAGAGATACAATACGGTTTCATTCCAGTTACAAGGATCATTCTGTCCAGTCTTACTGAAGTTTATTGGTATCAGCAATTTTATTGTTGTTAGCATTTGCTCTCAGAAATAAATCATTTTGTTCCCAGGGACAAAATGATTTATTTCTGCTCAGTTATTGGCCTTACCATATACAGACTTTAAGCTAAAAAGCCAGAGAGATTTATAAAACAAGCACTTGTTTGAGGTGGATTCCCTGATTTGATCAATAATTTGCAACCGACCGCTAGGTGACCTCAGATGCAGAATCCAATGTTTATATCAACAGGGGAGATGATGCAAATGCTTATGACTCATCTGCTGCGTAGCCTCCGTACGTGAAAGCTGGGCCCATGTCAAAAATAGACAACCATGCAGCCTGACAGCGCTTCATTCAGGGAGTTCCTGATGAGCATGAATCAGCATTGGAGCATGTAACATACGCAGGGACATCCTGGAGGAGCACAGCACCCCTCTCAAGAGGTCGCTGGTAGTTTGAGATGGTGTGCACAATGATCCATGCTTTTTCCCTCTCTCTGTTTATGTGTCGAGAACAAGGTTTATGTGCCACAACAAGCTGTCACAATATTTAAGACAGCAGCTGTCTTGTTTACATTTCTGATTCTTTCTTATTCAAAGATGAATTGTTGTCTGTGCCGAAGGGCTCTTGACACTTTAACCGTTTTCATGACAATATGTAGGTGGACATATTGTTTTAACAGAGAAAGGTTGTTACATGGCAATTTATAGATGTGATTAAAAAAAAAACTTCTAGTTTCCACTGTTTGCTGCAGCCTCAAAATATGAAACTTACAGATATTTAGATTTTAAAAAGTTAAAATTTAGGGGGCAGGCAGGGACCAGTAGTTATGAATAGTTTTAGTGGTATAATTGTGGCCAGTTAAGGTAAATGTAACTCATTTGAAATTGATTGTTTTTTTTTTTCCATTTCACAGGAAATTTTCCAAAGCAAGACATCCTCTCACTACTGCCACCCAGTGGAATTAATGGTTGGTTACGCATTTCTTGGCATGCACGCATAAATGATAATAAACCATAAATGCAGTTAAAGTGAAGCATCACGTTGTGCTGCGCAGCTCCTTGTAGCTCTCAATTAATTCACACATTTGGGAAAATGCCCATAAGCACAATATGGTATTGCAGACAGACTTTTAAGGATTGTATGTCTGGGCACCATAACTATTTAAACATAAACACGAGTCTGTGAGAGCTTGGTCTTGGGGGAAACATACCTTTCACAAGCCTTTGAGGCACTGAGCAGCGGTCATTTTAGTTCAGTCCCATGTAGGTCTCCTGCTGAGACGTTTGAAAAATGCAGAGCAGTCGTTAAAGACTCCTAATCACGAGACAAATGCGCGTTTCGTAGCTTTAATTACTGATACGTTTTTTTGTTTTTTTTTAAAGGCGCGTGCGCTAACCGCGCGAGATTCATTTTTACCATGACAAATGTAATCGTCAGCAGTAAATCCACGCAGTCTTAGTGCGCAGACCTTCCCTAGGGGTGTCTGGATGGCTGTTTTTCAGAACGGGCAGAAGCTGAACCGGCAACAGGTGGTTCATATTGTTGTTCGAAATAATTACCAGACACTGAGAATAAATTATAGTTGGTAGAGGAGCCAAAGAGCTGAAATATTACTTCGTATCACTAGCGAAGCTTTTCTCATTTAACACATAGCATCAACTGCTCAGCATAGAGCCTTGCGGTCACAAATTAACCAGAATGTTGTGAACATAAATTATTATGGCGCCATCATCAGGGCTTGTGTGTAATAAAGTCAACGCAGTTAGTCTGCAAGTTCACTCAACTACAGTTATTCAGTTGGACCTATGAAATAATGCATTTCTCCCATCGATCTTAGCAAATACCTGCGGTCTAATTAGACAGCACACAATTTTTTTCCTATTTTTATTATATTTTTCACACAAATTTGGAATCAGCAACTGTTCATCTCGTATTACCACTTTGGAAAGTGCATTCCTAGCCATTTTTACTCCTAAACCTGGGATCCCAAAAGTTACAGCGTTCTTACCGAATCCTTTAAAAATTTTGGACCAGCTGTAAGTACGTGCTAAATGAATCACATTTCATTGATTATCTGCAGTACTACTGTCACAACTGTATCATGTTTCACTAGCCCACTTTTAAAGAGACATGATATATGACAGAAATTGATATTACCCAATATCCACAACACATTTTCTAGCAGATATTTTAATCCCCTAACTGAGGACAAATCCAAAGAAACTGGTATTGACTTCTTGAATACTTCTGTTTCTACAGTGAGAAAAGCTGACACATTGGGCGGCACAGAAATCCCAAGATAGCTGTAAAATGTAAAAATATACACATATCCTACTTCACTGAAGTCAAACTTAATGATTTCTTGTCTTTTGGTGTTTCTGACAGTGCTGCTGTGCTGTTATGTAATCTCAATTAGGATTCATAAGCTTTGTGTAGAGCTACACATGGAGGAGAAATTAAAATGAGCCATTTTTCCTTTTTTTTCAGGAAGCCATACTTTATCATTATTTGCGTTATTTTTCGTAAATAGGACAGGCCAATGACATTTTTTTTGTACTGATAACTCAGGGAATCAAAGCATAGCCAGTGAATGTAGGTGGATAGTTATTTCCAGCCAGTGAAAATTTGACATGGATGCCCAAGTTAAAAACTGTAATCTTTATTTAAAAAGTGCATTTAATGATCACTGTGAGTCAGGATCTTGGCTTAATGTCTCAATTAAAGCAGCACCCTCTACTACACAGTGTCCCCATCACTGTGCCAGGGCATTTGTCCAGAGATAAGAATGGCCCCAAACAGCCCACAAACACCTCTTCCAGAAGGAACTTATTTTTCCCTGGAGATGTCCCATCCAAGTACTAACCAAGGGCTTAGGATTGTACAGCTGCTGGCTAAATGCTGAGACTGATCCCAAATCGGAGGCCTTGCCTTCTGCCTGAGGATACCACTAACTGCAGCAGTGTTAGGCAAAGCAGGGGGGTGGCAGCTTAAACATTGGTCAGAATCTCAAAGGCTGCTCACAGAAGCATTTGACACAGGCCTTGTCTTCGTTTAGCTCACGCCTGAAATGCCATCTTCCCCTTATACCCACCTTTGCAGAGCTGACGTGATTGGTTGGACAGTTTGACACAAGGAATGTACAGTGTGGTGGTACGGCTGAAATGAAACTGTCATAACCGGTAACTGAAAGCGATAGAGGAGAGACGAGTTAAGACAGACAAGCCCTCCGGGAGACCTGGAAACTGTTGAGTGGAGAGAGAAACGTTTCCATATCCTCCTCTCTGAAAAGCCCAAATAGTGCTGACCTCAGATCAGTCTCCACATTCACTCCCACAAAACCCTGCTTCAGCATTTATACCCACTCGTTAAGAAAAGGTATCATTAGGGTGCTAATAAAGACATTGTACTGGAGTTCTTTTTTTTTTTTCCAAACAGCCACTTTTAAAAACAAGTTCTGTGTATCAAGCATAAGAAAGACCTGCATATAATAATATGTCAAATGCAGTGTGTGTCTTTGTATGTTCATATGCATATACTTTTTTTAATTAGTGTGTATTATGTATTTTGTTTTGTTTTTGAATAGAACAGCCGCTAACTGGTTGTAAGTCATGTAATGACCAAATCTGCCACAAGGTGCCAGCAAAACCACTGCAACTCTCCAACCTGAAGCCACAATCCTAACACAGGCCTGCAGAGAGAGATGGGTCTAAGACACAGGTTTGTAATCCTACCACCCTGTGTTGCACATTCAGTCCAGGTAGGGGAAATGCAGACATTATATATATATTAAAAAAAAAAAAAAAAACACTGCTTCATTTCATGAATCAATACGTGGATGAGACAAAGAAAAGCTAATGCATTGGCCGGGAATCGAACCCGGGCCTCCCGCGTGGCAGGCGAGAATTCTACCACTGAACCACCAATGCTGTGTTGAAGGCGGCAAAATCCAAAGTGGTCGAAACCATTTTATCCACGAGGGGTAGAAACTTTCATTTCTGTTGGACGAGATAAAACCATTGATATTACGTGACACTACTTGACGATTCTTACTGGTAATCTAGCAAAATATTGACGAGTTATTATTGATTTACATGGTTAAAATTCAAAAAGACAATTCATTTTTGACAAGTAACACTTTTAAAATGTTAAGGATCCTTAAAATTTAAAAACCATTTGGTACATCTATAATCTGCGTAATGAGTATCAGTCCTTCAAATTAAGAGGTTCGAGTGAATCCACTTCCATCCCTGGTAAAATGTTTTAAACCAAGCACAGAAGACTTCGTTGGCTCTTCAATGTGAGATAAGTGAGCACATTAAAGATGAATTAAACACATAAATGTTAATCTCACTAATACGATTGTTGTACTTCCCTCTTGTCTCTTTGTAGTAGCAATTTGCCGGTCTGCTGTGCGCCATTCTGTGTTTTTCTCTTCAAATTGTCCAAGTTCACTACCTGTTTTGTCTCATTCAGCTCAACAATATCTCTATATATAGGTATGTTTATGAGTACTTCGTTGAGTAAAATCATCAAGTCAGTTAGGTTGGAGTGGGTGTTTAATCAAGCAAGTTAGTGCACTGCCTACAACAAGCAACCTTATCTTTACAAATCATTGGGAAAAATTCCACAGAGCAAGTAAAAGATAGATTAATGCTGATATTGTGCTGCGTGTTCCAGTCTTTAGAAGGGACAGGGAGGAGGCAAAAGCTATCATCATTCAATGGCTGTATTCTAAATACAAGTTGACAAGTCAACCCTGGATCATTCAACACATCTTTCAAAAGCTTATTCCAGTCAGTTTTACTTCTTGGCTTTCTCCAGAAGACTCAAGAGGGCAAGAAAGAATGACAATGTTATTGTATTTTTTAAAATGTATTTTTTCTTTATTCAAAGAGTAGGGTTACAGAGAAGAGGAGGCATAGATAGAAGGGCCGGGGCCGGAGCTGTGACTGAGGTCTCCCAGAGATCAATAAGTCGACGAGAAAAAGTTTAACCTTCCTCTGGTGTTAGGGTCGGCACCGACCCGTTTTTAGGTTTAGCATGCCAAAAAATACAACATAAATTTGTTTATTGCATCAAGACTTTGTCAGGAACTTCTATTTAAACAAAATAAAATAAAAAAAAATTTTACTAAATTATAAAATGCTCTGGTGAAAATTATGACCTTTGTGTTGTTAGGGTCAGTTTCGACCCAGTTAAAATATAAGATTATAAAACAATAATAAATGCCAAAACTGAAATCATAAACACACAATCAGCCAACAGCCTACAGGCAGCTCTTCCTCCAACCACTTGAGCTTCATTTAGGGGCTTTTCTCTTTGCCTGTTTGACAGAACAAAGACAGACATGTCCAGGAATGTCAGGCTAATTGAGTTGGTGACTTGCAGAGTACACATCTCCAATTTACAGCATGCAACAATGAGAAGAAGATTTAATGTGAGCCAAGCTCTGGATCATATCTTTGCTGACAATGAGGCAGAGGACACACAGCAGTATAGCGATAGCGATGAGCAGGTCTCTGAGGAGGAAGATGATGTGGAGTATCAACCGGAAGACACAGACACATCTGATCAGTCTGATGAGGAGGTCACCGGTGCTGAAGCTGCTCTTGCTGAAACATTCAAATCCAAAAGTGGCAACATCTGTTGGAGCTCAGTACCTCCTGATGTACATGGCAGGACAGCTGCTGCAAATGTCATCAAAATGACCCCTGGGATCACAAGGTTTGCTGTGACGTGAGTAAGTGACATCTAGACATATTTTGATCTGTTTATGCCATTGTTTATGCCAATACATGCCCAGTAAGCCAGGCAAATATGGAAAAATCTGGGCAGCCTTTTATTTGTTTACATTATTCTCTTGAGGTTCATTTGACCACTTTTTTATATTGAAAACGAGGGGTATGCTGTTAAAAGAAAGGCCCAGGGGGCCACAATAAAAACATTAAAACCAATCTTTTCATGGATAAGGGAGCCTAACAAGGTAACCAAGAGGTAAGAAACAAATTGGATGATAAATAATAGTTTTTAGGGTGTTTTATGGCTGATTTAAGACACGGATCAAAACCGACCCGTTAACATAACAGATAGTAACAGGAAGCTAACACGAGAGGAAGGTTAAGAAAAGTTTATGCATTGAGAAAAAGCTAATGCATTGGCCGGGAATCGAACCCGGGCCTCCCGCGTGGCAGGCGAGAATTCTACCACTGAACCACCAATGCTGTACTGGACGCCGAGGAATCCAAAATGGTTCAAACCATTTTACTTTACGGGGGTAGAAACTTTCATCTCTGTAGGACGAGACAAAACTATTAATATTACATGACACTACTTGTCGATTCTTAATGGTAATCTAGCAAAATATTGACGAGTTATTATTGATTTACATGGTTAACATTTAAAAAGACAATTCATTTTTGACAAGTAACACTTTTAAAATTTTAAGGATCCTTAAAATTTAAAAACCATGTGGTACATCTATAATGACTATCAGTCTTTCAAATTAAAAGATTTTATGGGTAATTGAGTGAGACCACTTCCAGCCCTACTCAAATGTTAGTATTTCTAATTACTGAATTATTTTACAATTTATTGACTCGTTTATATGCTGCAGTTATTTATATGATTATGAATTTCATTAAAATATCTTTATAAATGTATTAATTTGTTTGTAACTGTCTTGAAATTAAAACGTAAGGGGCGTAGATGAGCCTCTTTAAAAAGGAATTCTAAACTGCAAGTCATTATAAAGAGCGGGATAGATCTTGTGAAAGTTTTCATATTACATCATTAAACGAGATACTCATTCCTCTTTTTTTTAACCTCGCAAACGAGAACCGTTGTCAGGCTTATTAAGGCATCAACCGCCGTGTTTACATGTTGGTTTATAGCCAGTAACGTTCTGGTAAATCCCTGCTTTCTGGCCATAGCAAATTATCACAGGATGTTGAACACTGTGCATGCGGACGAGACACTTATTTTAAAGTCTGACAAATAATTAACTGATAATTTTATCCCCTAGGATAGCCATAGCACCCCGAAGAAATTTCTGTGGTTTATTTATAATTGTAACTGTTGCGGAGCAGGTACTGTGTTTGTGCACGTGTGTCGGGGTGTTGCAGTAGAAAAAACAGTGGCGACTGGTACACCAATGGGATACCCTAAATTTCAGATCACCCTCACTGAAAAATCGGGCTACCCCACAGCAAAAGAAAATCTCTGGCGCCCCGCCACTGCCGGAGTGGCTTCACACCGGTGCTGGCTGTGCTGGTATTTCATTGGTCAGGCCAGGACTGCAGTGTTGTGTTTAAGTGGACGCGCGAGTCCACCTGAAAACTCACATGCTGTTTCGACTCTCAAGAGGAATGTATGTGTATGTATATGTGTGCGCTTGTGTGTCTTTGTGGGGACACAAACACACATTTTCCTATTTAAATATCCAGGTTTGCATGTTGTGTGGGTGTGCTGTCGGTCCTCTCTGCTTGTTCAACATGATCATCACGGCAAAACCCTTCGGTTTTCATCTTTAACTCTTTCTAATTTCCCCCTACCTCTTCACACGCAAGGCCAGTGGTATTCATTAACGGCTTCACTCTCACACCATACGCTCTGAATCAGCCCTCCTCAGTTAAACTGAGATGTCACAGGACAATCTGTGTAAGGTCTTGCCTCCAATTGACACATTACCCCTTCCTTATCAGAGGAAACTATTCAGTATCTACACAGAGACTTTCCTCAAGCCACATATGGTACCCTAGAAGCCTACTCCAGTCAATTTTACTTCTTGGCTTTTGGGAAAAAAATGGTGATGTAGTATTTTTCAAAACTACTTGGAAAACTACTTGCCCATGACAATGTCAGTAACATTACGGACAGAATAGTTAACTGGAATCTGTGAATTATGCAAGAACACACTTCACAGTACATTGGCCACCATTTTTGAAGGCAGTAACTACATTGAATTTGTGCAAAATACTCATATTTTGATTGAAATATGGACCGTGGACTTGTATGACTGTCAAGCTGCAGGGTGTGCTCGAACTGAAAAATGTCTGAACGATTCAAGTAGGCCTTTAAAATGTACCCATTACGAAGACACCAGTTGGCATGCCACTTCCTTCCTGTTTCTACACTGAAGCAATATGATGCAGAAAGGGGAAAAAAGTCTTCACCATCAAGTCATCAATCTACAGCGTGAGTGATGGCAGAATGAGCCTCATGATGGCTGGAGGTGCAATGAGCTGGGCTCTTACTAAGCTTGGCCCTCTAAAGTGAAGACAAGTCATTGGCTCAACTCAGTCAAGGTAGCCTATAGTGACTCTGCTCATTTGTGTTGTCATTCTCCAATAACTAGCTTACCCAAATTCCAAAAGGCCACAGGACATGCTTGCTTTGTTGTTTCTTAATGCTTGATTTTTCAGTTGTCAGTGCATAATCACAGTTAACGCACCTCACTGTGGTTCTTGATTCTTTTCCGGCGGTGGAATTTCAGATGAAAGCAAGAACCAGGAGACCCTCCGGCTCCCCAGGACCAAAACTGAGGACCACTGCTCCATAGGTAGACTTCTCATGCATGGACACCTGTTCATATTTGATATTTAAATATATTTATATGTGTATCAGTGGTGTATTGTGCCCTTGTTGTGTGCATACAGAACTGGTTGTTGCTGTAGCCATAGTGGTTCTGAATAAAAAAAAAAAAACCCCTAACCTCAGAGGTACTTGTTTTGTTCACTTCGCGTGATCACTCTCTCAGCTGAGGTCGATGATGTGCATCTAAGCTTCACCGACATGCTGCCTGTGGTTTGACGTGGGGGGGGTGTCTAAACTCCGCCCAGTGACCATACATGTCCCAGTTTGTCCCACATTATCTGATTCTCATCAGCAGGTTTAACACATACCAGATCTTAGAGATTTACATTTCTTCATTAGCACTCACCTTTGTGTCTTACAGAGTTGGCAAGTCCCTGTCTCACCGAGGTAAAAAAAAAAAAAAAAAAACAGAAAAAAAGGGCGACAGCTATTTCTTTCCACTTCAAGATGTGGGGCAGTAACAGCAAGTTTAATTCCTACCACAAAATGGGGCAACTGTGAGATTTTAGTTTCCTTTATTTCCACTCAATTTAGTCTCTCTCTCAGGCAAGCAATCTGGCTCAGTCTGTTTAAATTAGTTTTATAAAAGAGACAGCTTTCGATTTCCACTTCACTTCCTTTACCCGGGGTTAAACTATTCCCACACCACACATCTTATTACAGGTATCTACAATGATAACAGGAATATACACTGCGTTAGTGTGTGACTATCTGATTTTACCTTTGGCCAAAAAAAGAGATAAATCAATCAATGGAACTGTGTTCATTTTGGAACTCTTAATTTAAAAAAGTTTAATTACACTGTAGCATAGCAGATGAAGGTACAACCTTTCAAGAATTAGCTTAGCAAGTATGCAAAAGAGCTACTCTCTATATGTATGAGGCCATGTAATGTAGTCAGAATATGTATATCAGTATGTAGGTGTAATAACTCCAGAGAGACAAGATTGCATACAAAGCCAATCACTGTGAATACAGTAATAGCTCTTTATTATCTAAAAGCTGATAGAAGACATTCTGAAACATGGAAACTTTTAAAAGCTCCTTGATGCTTATACATATTTCAATATAGTGAATTCTTTTAAGGCACATATTAAATAAAGTACATGGAGAAGGCAAAAAGTCTGCAATTGAAAAGAGGAAATTGCTCAAGAGACAACTTTCATTTGATGGCTTACATAGGTGACATCACAATCAATACTTGACAAATAAGAAGATATGTCATGACCCATTATGGACCCAATGTAAAACATAATCAAATCCTTTTTTCCTCCAACAGCAGATGGATTATATGTTTCAGTAACCAAATTCAATATGTTGCTTGGCGACCGCGCCATGATATATCCGCATCGGAAGCGCTAAGTCCTACGGATGCAGAGAGAGCTCACTGTAAACCGGGTGACACAGTGCCTCATAGGCCGGATCACATGCAATATACCACAGTGAGAAACAGCAGAGATACGCATGCTAACAAATAAAGTGTGCTTGTAGCTAAAGTATCCTTAAGACTGAGTTTGTGATGTCAGACATTACTAGTCAACTTCAGAATAGAGGTTCTTTGTTGATCTCTTAAGATTTCAGAAACCAAGAGGAACAGGTATTGGTCTGGTAACTAGAAACAGCATCAAAGCTGCCAAGCCATCAATCAGAAGGGTTAATCACTGTACACTGAAGTAAACAGAAAACAAAATAGCATTCCATGACTAATATTTATATTTATATATATATATATAAAACATAAAGAATAATGTGCAAACATACATACATATATTTGGCTTAAAACCCACATAGGCAATAAAATGAAATACTTGTCTCTTTGGTGGCTAGTGTTCTGTTGCTAATGGAAAATAAGAGAAACTTCCAGATTTTAGCACTGAAAGTCAACAAGTTTCAGACTCAAAAACATATTTTAAATCTTTTTTTCTTTAACGAAATGGTCCTTTTGACCGAGTGATTCAACTCCCTCTTTCAACACTGTGACTTCTCTCTGACGTATTTCCGTCTTTGTGGTGTAGGTACAGAAACATATTTACATGTCGTACATCACTGACGTCTTTAAACAGGGACTCGTCCCTTGTGGCACACAAACAGCAGCTATTCGTCACCCTCTACACGGTTTTGCACTTTTAGGTTACAGAACACCCCCTTTAACACCACATTCTCTTTCTGCTCAATGGCTGAACATAGTCTAGTAGAGAGTAGAACCTTCCGGAACATGTCCGTCTGATGGCACTTCATTTCTTTGTAACAGTTGCGATAGTTTGCGTTTCAGTGTTATCTTACGCAGCATAGTAAAGTGCGACCAATTCAGCGTGGGAGGCGGGCAGGGGGCAGGGAAGTACTCAAAGTGATGTCCATAACTCAATAATACCTAAAGCAATTTACAATTGCACGTTGTATGCGTTATTTAAAAATAGAAATAATAACAAAAAAAATCTGTGCCCACTGGCTAAAATGTAACACTCTAAAATAAAGCTGGTTACATCTGCGGTAATGAGAAGAACGAACAGCAGGTGGCGCTGTTCTTTCCTGCCGCGTCCTTTAAGTCTGGACTCTTCTTATCCCATCCTCGGTTAGATCATACCTGCCAGAGGAAGACGAGGTTGTGGTTAGGTGCACTGGAAATGAGCTGAATGTCACAGTCTGTGTTGTCTGATCACTGCTGTGTTTATGTCAGACCATGTGGCGTCCACTTCACACTGGCAAATCACTTACAGTTACCTGCCTTCATCGGTTACATTCAAATGATTTTAACTGAACATTCTGACACCTTTAAATCAAAATCTGAACGTTTCCAATCGGACTGTAGTCCTTTCTCCATTCATTTATCAGTAAGGTTTCAGTGATAAATGAACACAGCGGTATCACCAAGAAAAACACTAGATAATAAACTGCGTTTGATTTGTTACAGTGGCCTTGCTGAACGGAGCACATTCACCAGACTAAAATAATTACAGCCTCACACAATTAATACACTGCCCATAATAATAATTGTGATTACAATTAGTATACGATTCACTGTGCAGCCCTAATATAGAGGCATCCATCCCTGTTTACTTAATGTTCTGTCACTGGATGGGGGATCTGCAGACCTGGACACTGTCAATGACAGTGACAGCACCTAATTGTTTTTGGTTCCGTAAGAGATCAAAGTGGCAGGTGTTAACCTAATGCAGCCGACACCTGGCCCCCTGGACACTAGCCGAACAGCCTTAGCCAAGCGTTCTCTATGTCTCCTAAAAATGCTTCTCATACCCAAAAAAGTATAAATGATGCTGCAGTTACTCAGGCATCAGGCAGGCAAGTGGAACAACTGTTACCATGGTAAAGGAACATGACATTTAATGTGTCATATGCAGGTTATGGCAGGAAAACACAGGAGTTAATAATAATAAACAAAAAAACTTCAATGCAGACTTACCACTGTGTCCACCCCTTGGAGATATCTTCATATGTCAGATCCACAAGCACCTGCAGAAACAACAACGAATCAGCAAACGCAAGTGCTGTACAGGCGGCAGCTGGTGAGCACTGCCGCATATGTATAGCGGTTTTTGCATAATTGAATCTTTAATTAAACAGGTAAGAAAGTACACACGGAAGTCCCCTGTCACTGTAAACATTCACTATGGGTTAGGGAACAGGAAGTGGAAATGCGCTCTCACCTTTCCCAGAAGCCCTTTGTGTTTGGACAGCAGGCCCCCTCCGTTCTTCACTGCAACATCCAGGGTCCGTCTGTGCAGCTCAACGATGGACACGCTGAACTCGAACCTGCGTTTGTGGGCACACATATAAATACACACATATGAATGCACAAATACGTACACATACATGATACACAATGATGAAAAACAGAGGTTAAGAAATGGCAATTAAAAACGTGACTCAAAAATAAAAAAAGGTTGAGAACGTAGGCAGACTCATATTTATGATGTCATACTCAGGAGCCTGACTCAGAGTGAGGCTGGAAAGAGGACAGCGTGGGGCGAACTCACGTCTGATCGTAAATAGGGTTCAGGGTCTTCTTGAGCGTCTGAGTTTTCCTTCTTCCTGACCTGCGCTTGTCCGGCAGGAGGTACAGGCGTACGTAGGGGTCCGAGCCACTCTCTGTGAAAGCGATCAGGTTCCTGCCAGCAAACACACACACGCACGTGTACACGCACGCACACACACACACACACACACACACACACACACACACACACACACACACACACACACACACACACACACACACACAGACAGACAGACAGACATGCCAAAGTCATGACTTAGCCACACAAAGCTTGAAAATGTCAGATTCCATTCCTATGGACCCTGGAGGGTCCCTGATGCTCAGTGAACAGGAATGTACGCAGAGTTTCATTAAAAGGAAAACAGAATGTCACTTCTGGGTAAATGTGAGAAAGTCCTGTGGGAGAAATGCTGGGTGTGTAGACACTCACTGTATGTTCAGAGGGAATGCTACACATGTGTGTTTGTGTGAGCATGTGAGTCAGTGTTTGACTATCTGGGTAAGCATTTGAGTGTGAGTATGTGAGTGTGTATGAGCGTGTAGATGAAGTTGTGCGTATGTGACTATATGCACGCGTGAGTGTGTGTGTGTGAGAGAGAGTATATGTGTGTGTGTATTTAAATGTGTGAGTGTGTGTGTGTATTACAGTGTGTGTGTTTGTGTGTGTGAATGCGTGTGTGTGTTTGTGTGTATTACAGTGTGTGTATGTGTGTGTGTGCTTGTGTGTATTACAGTGTGTGTGTGTGGTATGAGAGTATTCGCTGTACTCACCTGCAGGCATGCACCACCACTATGAGTTTGTTTCGCTGGGAGCTGTGTCTAACCGTGAGCTGGATCTCGCCCAGAGGGAAGTGATTGGGGGCGGTCCCACTGAGGAAACGAGAGGGGCATCAGAGCTACAGGCTCCACAACACAAATAAAACCCAGATTACTGTGCTACAGATCCTACTGAATCACTCATCCGAATCACTGATATTACTGACTCACAGATCATACTGAACCACCCAATCAGAATCTGCAATATTACTCACTGACAGCTTCTACTGAATCACTCATCCGAATCACTACACATCCTACTGAATCACTCATCCGAATCACTGATATTACTGACTCACAGATCATACTGAACCACCCAATCAGAATCTGCAATATTACTCACTGACAGATTCTACTGAATCACTCATCCGAATCACTACACATCCTACTGAATCACTGATACTACTGACCACTGTCTCAATCCAGTTACTGACTTATATAATAAGTAATAATAAATAATAATAGTAATAATAATAATAATAATAATAATAATAATAAGGAGTGAAGAGGAGGAGGTGTACTTCTGCAGCTGTCGCAGTCTCTGCTGCAGCTCCTGCGTGGCGAAGGGGTTGGAGATGTCCGATGCGATGCTGGGCGTGGACTCCTTGTGCCCTAGGTTCTGCTGGGAGCCGGAGATTGCCAGGTTGGAGGCGCTGCGGCCGGCGTCGACCAGGCGGGCGGGGCTGCCAGGGTAGGGATGGTGCCCCTCCACCCCCTCACGCAGGTCATACGTGGAGGGGGCGGTGGAGGGGGGCGGGTCCACAACCGGTTCGGGCGGATCCGAGACGGAGGGCCTGGCGGTGGGCGTGGAGGGGTTACCCCCCGCGCTCACGCTGGCCTTCCGCACCTGCACCGACGACGGCTGGTCTGATTGGCCGACCTTCTCCAGACAAAGCACCTGGAGGACCGTGGAACAGTTTTGATTGGCCGAAGAGCTCTTGGGCGGGATATCTGAACATCAAGCTGACTTTATATGAAAGAAGGTAAAATGCAGGTATGACAGATTTTTGACAGAGGACAGATTTTTTTGATGGAGGCCCCTCACCCTAAGCGCCATCTTCAACTTGAGGGTGCAGCCGGGGGCGGAGTTTTTGAGGGGAAAGCGCTGGTGCAGGGTCATCTCCTCCGCCTCCAGCAGGCGGGACAGGGGCATGACCAGGGTCCCCAGCGAGCAGTCGTGCTTCTCGTCCTTCACCTGCACGAAAAGCCAAGCCCCGCCCACGTCAACCAGAGCGCATGGTCTCCACACGGCCTATATTCATACATACACACACGCACATGCACACACACACTCTGTGATGACGTACCTCCACTTCCAGCTCCTGGCTTTTTGGATTGTGTATGAGGAAGGTGAAGGCCTCCTCCCACACCGGCTCGTTGCTTTTATACCGCGTCTGCAGGTGACACAGATGAGTGCGTGCTACTGTTTAATAGACAGGTAACAGAGGAGCGCTGTGCGTACTTTACAATGGGTCATTTCGAGGAGACATCATGAGTATATCTATTTGCCACACACACAGTCACTCACTCACTCACTACATTCTGGACATAAACTTTACAAAGAAAAACAAGTTCTGACATTAATACAATTAGAGTAAGACTTGAAGAAACAAGCTAACGGGCTTGTTTATTGAACACTGCTTTAAGTGCTAACAGAGGCTAATTTGAGGTGATATATAAAGATCAAAAGAAAAAGCATATTCTGTCTTTTACTACCTCAAGCTATACTCCTCTTTTTCTTTATACTATTATTTTCCTACTCTACTTTCTGGCACGTATTCCCCATTAATTGTTCCCCATTTAACAGAGGTACACATTTGAAAATGCAGGTTTCGTTGACGGAGGTATCTTACCTTACTCTCAAAGGTTTTGTGCCCAACGGTGAATTGAACGAAGGGACTGGGGTCGCTGCTCACTTTCTTCCCCGACTGTGAACCAAAGACAACCGTGAACCACAGAAAAACGCCCACCAATCACACTCCTTCCTCTCACACGACTCACGAAAAAGGGGCGTTCAGAGCTCGAAAACCACAATCGCATATGACCCGGAAATGACACATACTTCGGAATGCTAGCCTTCGTTTTCAGAAGTGGCATTCAGTGGGATCAATGGGCGGGGAAAAATGATCAAAAACAGGATCATTACTTGGTTTAATACATCGTTAGGCAGGAGGTGGAAATGTAGATTCGGAAGTGCCGCGTCTATGGGCAATGCCTATACAACCTCTGCATAGAAGGACCAGATGCCACCTTTAAAGCTCAGATATGTTGTGGTCTGTTTGGCACGTTTCCTCGGAAACGGACGATGGCACTGCACTGTCTCAATTCCTCCCACCCTTGATGTAAGACTGCTCCTAATTGGCTGACAGTAATCATGATTGATGTGAGGGGTTGGGCCGGTTAGCTTTCTGGAATTACTCTGATTTAAATCAGTTTGACTGTTCTGAGGGTGGTCTGAGGGCACCTGGACCAGTGTTGTTCTGGGAGGCAGGCCATGTCGGACACTGCCGTTGAACCCTTGAGCGAGGTGCCAACCCCAAACTACTTCAGTAAATTTCCATCTGTACAAGTAGACAGTGTGCAAAATGGCCGCTGTGAAAGTCCATCTACAAAATGCTCAAATAGAAACAGGAGACTGCTCTAAATTACAGATGGAAATGACATTTTTCTGACAATATGAGCTCATATTCTTTATTATTCCTGCCATTTGAAGTGACCCTCACTCAATGATGGACTTTCCTGATACAGCCTATGAACTCGCACCCTTGTTTACTGTCAGAGAAATTCAGAATCAAACTGAAAACAATTTTATAATATCTGAAGACATATGCTTTGGATTTCACATCAAAAGCCGTTACAGAATGTGTGAGTGATAATTCATATTCGTCAGAGTTTTTTTTTTTTTATAAAATAAACCAGTGTATACAGTGTATGTCCCTGTAGTCATTATTCACAGAGGAGAACAATTATTTAATTCAGACAGGAAAGTACCATTGGAAGGCAATACCGATGAGCCCAGCACATCCCAGCACCAATTAACAACAGCAGAGTTCAAGTCAAAAAGAGAAGGCAAATGACCAATGAAATCTTTTGTAAGTGAATGCATTCACAGTGCTTTGTAAGAGATGGAGGTGTTAGCTACATAATTAGCCACAACAGAGGGGATGCAGTTTTAGTTAATGGACATTAATTAGTGTTTTTGTTATATTGTTGTTTTTTTTTTTAGTTGTTTTGTTAATTAACCACACAAACAACACATTAAATTGAATCAACTTGCGGGAACATACTGAATGTCCACTTGCGTCCCTGTGAAAATACGTCATTAATGAATCTGTAATTAAAACATGTGCTGTTACAATGAACTGTGTGTGTCTCGTCATGAATGCTCAACAGCATACAGATACGCTACCTTCTGCTTTGTAGGGGAGGAGCCGCATAGGTGGACATTAAAACTCTGTATGATGAGGAGATTCATGTGTATGGAATGCATTGTATGCTGGGAAATGTATTTTTCTGGCCTATTGCTCTAGTTTGACCTGATTGTCTGCATGCATTGTTACATTACCTTCAGAGCCTTATTCACTGAAGCTTTCTTCAACCCGTCATGGTTAAATTCTAATGGATTTCGCTTTGTGGGCAGGAGAGAATGAACACACCATGGTTATTTAGGCATGCAGGGATGAGAAGGGTTAAATCATGGCACCTGACAGTACAAATGAAATCAAAAGCACACCATAAACAACCAGGCAGGAGACACAGGAAACAAAACTGCGAAATAAGAATAAATAAAAAAAAAATCACATATAACTAGACAACAGACACAGAAACAAAACAATTAAAAGGTTGCAAAGATGATTACAATCACTAGGTAAAAAAATGAAATTTTGACACCAGCCCCCAGTTAATATACAACACAGGATGTAAGGAACAAGAGACAAGAAGCACAAAGGATTCAGTATGAAGAACACAGACCATTCCACCATAGAATGAACAAGGCTTGACGGAGGACCATTTCACCATAGAATGCGACAGGTTTGATTACACATGTCCACTGTGGTGTTTGCAGTGGGAAATCTCTGAAGAAATGACTCTGGTGTGTGTGTGTGTGTTTTTTTTTGAAGTTTCAGGAAAAACACTGGTGACAGTAGCCTGCTTTTCAAGGTGATGACAGAGAGTGGTGAAGCCGACCGCTTTGTGAAAATGAAAGAGCGATTACCTACATTCCTGAAAAACAGAAACCAAAAGACGAACAGCTATTGCAACAGATCAAAGCGGAACTATCAAGTCCAGGGTATGTTTGTACTTCTGGTAAGTTTGTCTTGCTTAGTTTGAAGTATATTTTATTCAGCTACAATCACTTCACTATGTGGTTGGTCATTAGAACGCACATGGAAAGATACACAGTTGTACTGCTCTTTGCCGATTCAGGCTGTGAAAATTCCCCAGGAAAGTCTAGACTTCCGCCTCCACCCTGGAAAGCGTAAAAGTACATAACATCTTCAGCACTTAGTAAACCAGACCTACTGGCTGCAAGAGGCCGAGAATGAGCGAGTATTCTGAGTGGGGTAATGATGAGGCCTAAAGACTGAAACCAGAGCCCTCCTTACAAGCAACAAGCAACAAGCCACAGCCTGTTAACTACTGATTGCCTTGTCTGTTACTCCTTCACCCTCCTAAGGGAAGACGCACATCGTTGAATCTGACAGCGGTGGAGGAATTCGGGGCCTGCGCGAGCGGTGACACGTCACTCGGCCTCTCACAGGTGGTGACTGAAGATTCTCATGGTTGAAGGTGTCGGGTTACAGGTGGAGCTGCAGGGAATGCCTCTCATACTCGAGACGTGACTCGCTACGTCTGGAATTCGAGAGGGGTGGTGGCCCCTAGCGCACCTTCCCAAACACGCTACACGACAGGATCGTTGAGAATGCTGGCCGAGAGCGTACGTTTAGGGAAGGCACACGTGCCTGGAGCTTGGAGGAATAAAGCTGTAGACTGTGCTAGAAAGACATACACACAAACACACATGACTGTATACACATACGCGCATATACATTCACACACTGAAAACGAGTGGGGGCAATGAGAGTGACATCACACACAAGACGGCCACAACAATCTGGAGAACATCTTCCTTATGGGCACATTTCAGAGGTTGATTAGATCTACATTGCCTGCGTCAATGTGCGTTAAGACAAAGAAAGAAAAAGAAAGGGTAAAAAAAAAACAACACAACACTGAAAAGTTGCCTTCAGCAAAATCGCATTCACTTTAAATGCCACAAACTCTATGCGCACAAACGCTTTATGTAAATACGTGCAGCAGGGGCAGGTCGGCATGCTTTAAAACGCCACACGCCACTTCTGGCCTGGGGTTTCCATGACAACATCCAGTCACACCGCAGCCTAAAAAATTCTAGAATGCAAAAAATACCAGAGGACTCACAAATAATGTTCTATAGAGTGAGGTAGTATTCTCACAAAAGACTAGGCCCGAAGCTCTCCTCTCTTTTAAGTATCCACACCCCAAGTTCCCTTCGAAGACACTCTTAAAGGGAGGAAATGGAAAGAAGAGAGCACAGCAACATGGGATTGGCTGTACAGTAGGCATGCAACAGAAGTGTATAGA
This sequence comes from Albula goreensis, assembly GCA_022829145.1. Taxonomy (NCBI): domain Eukaryota; kingdom Metazoa; phylum Chordata; class Actinopteri; order Albuliformes; family Albulidae; genus Albula; species Albula goreensis. The sequence goes on along the minus strand of CM040743.1, from coordinate 7,028,869 downwards.
GCAGGTACATATGAAAATATATGGGCATATATCAAATATAATTTGTCATAATTCTTATGTCAAAGTGTTCATATATGAAGAGTCTAGCTAGCCCTCAGCCCTGGTTCTGGAGAACTGCAGGGTCTGCAGAAAGAGTTTTGGTTTTCACCTGGAAATTCCACTGCTACTATAGACCCGAGAAATCCGACAAGGATACACTTTGTGAGCAGAATAAGGGCCAACAGGCTTAACCAAGTTACAGGCAAATTCTGATGTGTGGAAGTGATTTTTTCCCTACACAGAGCTGTAAATGCCTGAAACACCTGCCAGGTCAGGTAATTCCAAGTAAAGTTCAGGCTTGACACAGTGCTGGATAAAGTCTAGACTGTGGGGTAAAAACCAAGCCCGAGTGAGCCGAAAAGGCCTGTTCCCCTCACTATGTGTTATCATCTTATGATCTAACAGCACAACCAACGGTTTAAATCCCTCAACTAAGTGCCAGGAAACAACAAAACCAGCCTACCCTGCAGCTCTCCAAGCACTAAGACTGAGGACCATAGATATCTATAGTGTAAAGGAGAGGAGAGATGGGATACTGGGGTGATATGGATCTATTCACATGTCTTGGGGATGGGTGGAACTGATAACACAGTACGAGGAAGGACAGTGTTGAAAGAGAGCAGACAGAGACTGGCGCAGAAACAGGAGGTCACAGAACAGCATGCGCGTCTGCAGAGAGACACATGGGGCAAAAATTACCCAATGTGCTGTTCTGTTGAGAACTGAAAATAAAAATAAAACAACTTGACAATGCTCCTTATGACTGTACTTTTAAAAATCTAATTTATTTCTCAAAGCAGTCAGATGTTTCTCATTATTGTATTTATTCCATTATATTGATTTAATTTTATGCTGTGTTTTCCTTAAAGTCAGCACAGCATTTGAGACTAAAGTTTGCCACATCATCAAAGAGAACTTCAGATGCATGATGGGAAACATGTTCAGGCCTCACACAAAGGAGCAATAGCTACTCCAACTTATTTAAAAAGAAATTAGACATTAGTAGTAAATCTAAAAACGTATAATATAAATACGCAATACAAAACAACAGGAATAATAGGTGTGGAATTTATTTACAGTATGGAATAATATTTACTATCTGCTTATTGCCTGTCATCCATAAGTGCAGTAGGTGAACTGCATCCACATTAAGCTTTTGGCAAATTTGGATAAAAAAAAAAACTCCTTCTTGGATGCAGGGAGATTATCTCAGGTTGTACCAATACAATGGACACCCATCCATAACTTCCAGCCATTACATATTATAGGAAAAAGTATGAGAGACTAATATATTGCCTCAAATACAGCAAACAAACCAATAATGTGAGTCATTCCTCAATAAAATGAACACTGGGCCTGTCATATTCAATACAACAATTATTCAAGGATAAATCTTAGAGGCTGCCACTGCTAGTACTCGAATTACTCAATTATATTATAAATCTGCAAGCTGAATGGCTCATTGGCTCATTCCCTATTTGAATTCTGCCAAAATGAGAGAAATGCATTGTGGGTTTTACCCATGACAGATACTCACTTCAGCGTCTCTATTAACAGCAGTTAATGTCAGCAGGAGCTGAAGTGATACCTTTCCTGACATGGAATCCTCCTTGGGACCTGTGTGGCAGAATTACAGGTGGGGGTTTATGATTTAGGGCGTGGGTGGGGGGTATGGGGTAGGGTACTTACAGGCAGGTTTCTGGCCGAGTCCAGGTATACCACCAGCACAGCTGAGGAGAGGCCGTCATTAGCCTGCCCTTTGTCAGCCTTAATACTCATCAGCGCCTGCAGGGGGCAGCAAAGAGACAGGACCTTTTATCCTTCGACCAACAGCCTAACGTGCTAAACCCTGTGAAAAATATGTAGTTCATTGCTATTTGGTTGGAAGCCTATTACATGAAACAATGAACCAACACGTCGCAAATGGTTTGGTGGATCTGTGTGAATTACCAGGGTTCGGTTATCTTGTTCATTTTAAAGATTGTTTTTAAAGGTTATTTTTTTTTGGAAAAATTCATGCTGAATTGGGCAGATGGTACAGTAGTTAAGACGCTGGCTCTGAGGTCGTACAGCATCCGTCTCACTGACTGGGTAATGCCTCTCTTTAATCTGCTTTTGGAATCGGCTGCCGCGACATGCGAGGCGGGAAACGGTCTGCCACATTAGCAGGAAGCTTCATTCGATACTCAATGCAGTGTCCCACGAGCAGATTGTAAATGGCAAATTGTTAATTATTTTAATATATATAATTGGGGTGATTTTCATCATTTACTCACTGCTGTGTGGATTTAGCCTCCTGAGTCAGCATAACAGTAGCATAACGGCCTTCCTACATAGAGGCTATGATCTGCCCCAAGTGCTTCAGATAAGCAGAAGGGTGACTGAGCCGTTTGATAAAAATAAACATCAACACAAACACAAATTAATAAAATATTTTATTTGCAGTGATCTGAAAATAGTATGGTTACTGTAGCAAAGAAAAATGCAGATATTATTGGAAGTGCTTGTATCAGTACAACCTTCAGTACACAGATCAAGGGCTCAGTAGTAAGTGTGGTATCAGTGCACCCCTATTTAAGAGCAAATTAAAATGGAATTGAATGGACAGAATAAGCATACCTGGTCTAGCTTTTCCGGGGTGGAGAGGAGAGACAGCCACTCTAGTCTGAGGTGCAGTTTGCCTGTGGACACTTCCTCCAGCACAAACCACTGCAACAGAGACAGAGCTGGGTTAGACCATGGTCAGGTGACCATGAACACTCCTTCACCGTGTTCCTTCTTCAGACGGACACCAGGTCACCCTGGTCCAGTCACAGGTTCTACTGACCAGTGGGTCGTGAAATTTTGGGACCTGAAGCCACAGTTAAGTCAATAGTGTGGCTGAGATAGGATGCAAAACCCTGCTTCACAATGCGAAGAATGATTTACTGTACATTTTAACACTTTCCAAAGACACATTCCTTGGTCAAAACGAACACCACAGTCTTTACATTACTGATGAATCATATATGTTATGTTAACATGAATGTTAGAAAACGTAATTCCATATCTAAAAATATGCTACACCTCAATATGGGAGGGTCAAATACAATGTATTGACTCATTAAGTGATGGCATAAAAGGCTGAGGAAACAATGACATAGACACACCATATTCTCAGCTTTGTATCACTTATTATCATAGTACTCAATACTCTGACTCCTTATAACTGAAGCAGGTACATTCCAATGTGATAACTCTTCTAAGGATCTATTAACGGGCGCGTCCTCGTACAATGCAGTGGGAATGGATGTTCTACATCGTAATACAAAACCAGAAACTCCTGTTACCAACCAGATTCTCCTGTTGTTAGAGAGCAAAAAAATGTAAACTTAATAGACGCAGCAGAGACTGGAGGGAACACCAGGGCGTAGTATCTGGTAAATACTGAGGAATCTCCAATGCAGTTACTGTGACCTCAACTGACACGGAAGCGTTTTGCCCATGAGGACCGAGGGGAAAATCTCAAAATATTCCTGTAAAATTAACAGGCAGGAAAACTTGCAGCCACTCACGGAAGTGTTCAGTATGCTTACATGCATAATATTTTAAAGGAATTTGTAGCAATTTCTTTGCCTTTTCAAATTTTCACCAAAAGTTGTGTAAGTTCCCCTTATCCAATGACTTAAAACTGGTGAGAAATATTTTTGATCCATAATGGAATACTGAGTTTCACAATGACTACTCCAAAATTAATTGGTCTAGCTGTTTCATATTAGATGGCAAGAGGTTAGTTAGTTACCACCCAGCTGTTTCACATCCCTGTTTTGGGTCTTGTGCTTTAAACTAACCCACAGTCGCCTCCATTCAAGCCTTACATTAAATTCAAATTCCCTGCTCTGTGTGCTCTTCATGTGTGACGGTCTGATTGCAAAAGGTTTGGGAGGTGCTGCGCTGAATACCGTCCCCCCAGTTTCCCCCTCGGCAAGGAGGAAATAGCATTACCTGATCCACTTTCTTCTCCTTGTGAAGTTCGGTCAAATCGATCATCAAGCTGCAATAAAAGACAAAAGCGTTACTGCCATCGCCACTCAGACTGAGCTGGGAAGAGCGGTCGGCTCGTTGGAGATTTCCGTAGGGCTATGAGACTTCCTGTGGCTCAATTATCTAAGCTCAGCGCCATCTCAAGCTCAGACGCACAGCCCCGGTCTCAGTTATGGCACTCAGCCAGAGGTAGAAGCAGAGTCCTGACCCAGATGGTCACCTTATGCTATCGTGCTAAAACCGTTGCAGGTTTCTGTATGGCTTCTCATAAGACAGTTAATTTTTTGACCTTACACCCATTAGCACAAAGCTGAATATGGTGGAACACTGTATCATTTGTGTCCCACATACGTGTGCCGCACGTAAGTGCTGCCAGATCGGTTCCATTTACCTGCCAAGGAAATCGTCTTTGTCAGGGTCCTCGTCAAACAGCTCGATCTCCAGGTGCTGGCCAGAGTGCTCATAGACCATGGCCTGGGAATAAAGAAGACACAAGAGCATTACAGGGACGGAGAACCTGCACACACAATGCAAGACACAGAGAACCTGCAGAGAACTGCCCCCAAAGTCTGCTACTCATAGGGCTCCATTTTAACGTTCCAATGGTCTAACTCCATTTCAATGCTCCAATGGTGATTTTCACAAACAAATTTCACAAGAGCAGCATGACAGTCACCTGGCTGAAAAGGTTACGCTCAGAATTTCCATGGAATGAATTTTGCCCTCCCACGCACACAGCACACAAATCTGTCTTGTCAAATGAATGACACACTAACTATCTGAAATAAACTTGGTCAGCCTCCTATCATTGCTCTGTGAATATGGACTGTCAAAACTCAGCCCTCAGTCTCTGGGAAAATGATTTTCAACAAAATGCGCAGCCCATTACCAGGCAAATAAAAAATACAAATATTAACACATAACCATTTTAACTTTTTTCGTGAACATCTCACTGACAAGAGCCTTCAATAATTCTGTTCAGTAGTGTCTCCATGATTTTATTTTTTACAGGAGTTCTGCTCTAGCAGGCAGGTGGACTTGTTTCCTTTTTACCTCGTAAACCTCGTTCCACTTGGGGTGGATATTCTCCTTGACGGTCTTGCTCTGAAACAGCTGATTTCCCATCTGGATGACGCCGTAAGGGTCCGACTTCCCCTTGATCAGGCCCCCCATGAACTTGTCCTTCCCCTCCAGATCCTGGGCCTCCAGGAAGTGGATCCTAAGGACCCCCTAGGAAGAGGAAGGAAGAGAGAGAGAGAGGGAGAGACACTCTTAAATCCTAAAGAAAATATGTACATACACTCAACCTTTGGACATACAGCAGGCACTCTGAATAAGAAAAAGACATGGTTTACATTACTTACATGCATTAAAAAACATTTAAGCATGGCAAAGAGATGATACCAAGCTATAAGTGTCCCCACCAACAACACCAGTCATTTCATAGATATAAAACATACCATGAAGTACAAACCACAGTAAGAGAAAAGCTGGGGTTGCAGCGCATTCAGCAGTAGATGGAACACAGGGGAACAGTTCCGTCTGCCGAAATTTCACTATTTCATTCTTTACTGCTACTCAGTATGACAAGGTGCTGCCATAACTGAATTAGTTTGAATAGCCTAAAAGGATAGAATAATGCAGGGCTGGCAAACCACACCACCAGCTCAGCTGAGCTTAGCGCTTGCCATCACACTTGCGATAACAGCACGTTGGCCTGTTTTTCCTTCACTGCACCATCACTGCACTTCGCATCCTATGAGACAGTGTAGTCATTCTTTATTTTCACTCTGCATTTCTCTGAATGACAACATACACGAATGACAAAAACCACTGTCCATGATCGTGTCACAAGTGTGTCACAGGTGCAATGAATGCTGTCATAAGCGCATCATAGGTGTATCATAGCTGTAACACAGGTGAATCACAGGTGCATCATAGCGGTATCCATGGTACCTTCGGCATCGGGAAGCGGAGCTGGGCGAGCTGCACCTCTCCCACCAGGGGGATGGTGATCCGATTGGGCAGGACCAGGTAGCTGTAGATGATGTCCTGGATCAGGTTGTCACACAGACCGCTGGCAGGAAACAGGAAACAGGAAACAGCACTTTAAAAGGGCCCGTCCCCACAGTTTAAAGCAAGAAATCCTTCCAACCTCAGATCCATTACTGAGATGGCGGATGCCTAAACACTTATTCCTGGATGGTGTGTACCCACAAATATCTGCCCTGTCCTTTCATGTTAACAACCTTTTTTAAACTACATTTTATTTACGGAACACAGTTCCTTCTCCCCACAGTGCTGTACAGAGCAAAAGGTGTGCAAATTCAATCTATTATTGGTCATGCAATAAAGACCAAAAATTAAACAGACACATAATAAAATAAAGAAGCAGCATATGCAAAAAACAGCAAAAAAACACTTCACTGGAGAAATTAAGGCTAAAAACTAAAAAGTAAAGAACAGCATTTGCCAATGGTTAAAAGGTATTTCTACCATAGGTGAGGTTTTACCAGACTAAAAAATATATAACGGCACTGCTGAATGGCAGAGTAACACTGAGTATTATATTGGTAAGTGCTAACACTGCAGATAAAGAGGAGAGAGGCAGCTGAAGTAATGAAGTATGAATAGAAGAGGAGGGATTGGGGGGGAGGGGAGGAATCTCTGCGGTTTTTTATCTGTATGTATGGCTTTGGTTCTGTCAGCTCCCCAGCCCTGGAGTGACTGCGGCCCAGGAGGAAGGTCCTTTATCGGGCACATCTCAAAGCTCGGTCCCTGCTGCTGCCGGAGGACGGAGGCGCCGCGCGGTTCACAGGCGTTAAATTACGGCCCCGCTCTAAAAGTGCAATGCATCACAGAGGAGCGCAGCGTCAGCGGGAATGCCCAGCGCCAGCGGCCGCCCCCCACCCGTGTGTGCGTGCACCTGCATGCATGTGCGCATGCTAGAGTGCATGCACGTGTGTGCGCACTTGCATGTGTGATTATGTGCATGTGTTTATGTGAAGGTATGTGTGTGGGCAAGGGGACACGTGGCAATGACCTTTATGTGTGTGTGTGTGTGCGAGAGAGAGAAAGAGAGAGAGAGATATGTAGAGGGGTGTAGAGTCTTTCCTGAAAACCTTTGTAGGGTGTGAAATTGGGGGATCCTGTTTCAAAACAGGAGTGCCTCTCGGCCTGTCCGGGCCGGTAGCCGCAGGCACGTGGGTCGTAACGCCCAGGCTGCTAAGCTGTCCTTGCACTGGTCTTCACCCTGGCCAGCCCCAGCTGGCAGCGCCCATCTGCTCAGCTCCACCCAAAACCCTGACACCCCCCCCCCCTTTACAGTGTTTTACAGTTCATGACCCACACCAACAAACTGACACGGGTGACCATTCATGACGCACACACTGTCTGTGCTAGTGTTCATGACCATCATTCTCTAATACAACTGTGACCAACACTGCGTAACTGACACACCACATGACCAGCACACTGTCAAAGCTGCCATGAATGACTTCACTCTTTAAGAGGTACTATTCATGACTGACACACTGCCCTGACTCTGGGCTCATGCCATAAGGAACAATGTAGGCTAGGGGCCTTGATAAATACACTCATGGCCAGAATTTTCATAGTCCCTGATAACTTATCGTCTTTATTTTTATTATGCATCTTCTGACTAACATGCAGTTGCTTCACTGATAAATGTTTTTTTTTAACACTTTGATAAATTTTATCAGTGAAGTGAGCTTGCTCAAAATGTTATAAAAAACAAAAAAAAAGACTACTGCTACTTTCTTTATTTTATTCCCCATATAGGTGACCCATAGTCCATACAAATGAGATCAATACTACAAACATAGATATGACAATATAAAGACCACAGTAAAATACTATTACTACTGTCTCCAAATTGAAATATGAAGGAGACAAATGAAGTCCAGACATTCCTTGTTATGTCTTTGCTCAGAGCGCTGTCCTAAAGATGAAACATTGTTCTTGCAGAACATGTTAGAAGCTGTAGGCAAACATGGAGGATATAATTAGTGTGTCTGGTGTCAGCTTACAGCCATGTTTAGAGTGGGCAGAGGGAAGCTTTGTTTTCCCACAGCCAGCAGAGGGAAGCACTGCAGCTAAAGAGCAAACTCCAACAGAGAGGCGCTGTCTCTGAGACACACCCTTTTCATTAGTGACGAATGTGTTCCACACCCTGCTCCCTCTGTGCCACATACACACAAACACACGCACACACGAAAAACACACAAACACACGCTCACTCACTCACTCCCTCCCACCTGCACACATGCACAGCCACACACCCACCCACCCGCATGCACATGCAAACACACAGTATCGCTAATTCACTCCTACTTTTGTATGCAAACAGACAGACAAACACACAGACCTAAACACATACTCTCACTCACTCACTAACACAAGCACATATACTCTTGCTGACACACACACACACACACACACACACACACACACACACAAAAACATATTCTCAGTCACCCAAAAACACTCCTGGACACATACACACAGACACACACACACACACACACACACACACACAGACAGACACACAAAATTAGAACTCATTTCATTCAGTCTATAAAAGGACTTGTTTTTGTGCAGGGAAGAGAGGATAGAGAAATGTGGCTGCCATTTTGAAGCAAGGCTAGATTCAGGGAAAGCCATCTCCCACTCTTTTTATTTACAAAGTTTTTCTTTGTAAAAAAGATAATTACTGCCACACAGCACACCCTCAAATCAAAGTGATGTCATTGTACATTCCAGGCAAGCGTGTGTGCTCTCAAAGCAGTTGCAGTAAGCAAAAAAAAAACAAAAAAAAACTGCAACATTAATGTACTTCTGTGTATCGCACTTTAGGGGAAACAATTAGAGAGAGAGAGAGAGAGAGAGAGAGAGAGAGAGGAAAACAAGTCCACAGAAAGATAACTTCAGAAAGGAAAAAAAGGGAGAGGAAGGAACACAGCGCCCTATTCCCTTTGGAAAAAGGCCCGGTGCCCTCCCTTCCTGGAGTTTTGGGGCATGAAATGCAAACAGCAGCCGTGGAAACGTGAGACCGCTCTGTCTGACTTCAGTGAGAGGGGCCGGCTCATTGGGTGGAGTAACGTCAGGTTTCAGGTTGACTGTTTAAGAGTTTCCTGCCAACAGGCAAAACCAGGACGTCTGCATTTCACAGAGAGGCATGCCCTCACCCAACATCACAACTATGTACGTGCCCCATGACAGCAGTCAAAGTGCCACAAAACAAACCGTGGGGAAAAAAAAAAAAAAAAGCTATATTTTGTGTGGTCTTTATTTCTCGCCCATTTTTTTTTTTAAACTGTACTTACTTGCTGAAAGCAAAGCAAAACAACATAAACAAATCTTGTCAACAGCTAAACAAAGATGCTTCTGTTTGGGATAAGCTTTATATCATAGTCCAGAGAGTGACAGAGGTGGTGCCATGGGTTTACGAGAGTAAATTGTTGTGTAAATTGTTTTTTGGGAAACATGACATAATGACCAGATGGGCGGCAAGAAGGGAAGCTGCATGGTTATGTACTGGGGAGAGGAGTCATGTGACATGTATGGGCCAATCAGACTGGGCCAGGGATCTTTCATGTCCTACATATGGCTGAAGTTTTATTAATGATACAAATCACTTGCCTGAAAGCTGTTGTGCATCCCTGAGGCATAACTACAAGTGAGCAGCTGCACCTAACCCCACAAAGCGGACGGGGGGGATGGGGGCATGCCTGGAAAAAGTCAGTAATCTGAAGGGAATCTGACTTTTGCCTATTAATGTATTTTATGCATATGAAACGGTTTAGCAATGTAGCAATGTTTTTTTTTTTTTTTTTTTAAGAAGCAGGCACCTCCCCCCCTCCCCATCTGCATGAAAGGAATGCTTCATCAACTACCTCCCCCCCCCCCCAAATCTCCACCCCACCCTCCAGGCAAGACCTGCCATTATCTTGTGATGCTGGCGATGCTTCCATTTTCGTTATGACACAAATATGCATTCCGTCTGCACACCACAAAAATGTGGTGCGGTGGTATTTGAAATGTACCACTGGTAGATACATTTGTCATAGATTCAATCACCATTGGCACTGTAACTTTCTCTTAACATAAACAGTTAGTTTTTGTTTTTTTGAATAGTTACCTGGAAACAATATTTGCATTTAATCACGTGAATGTTAAGAGCACATTTGGTTCAGTACACTTATTGATTATGTGACTAATGAAGAAAACTTTCCTGTGTGTTGACATGGTATAAACATGCACTAACTTTCTAGCCTGAGGTCATTGAGAGCTGAAACACAAACCCAGAAAAAGGCCTTAACGTCATGGTAGAGAAACCTCCTTTATTCAGCCAGTGTGGCTTGGAACACCTGCAATTAACTGTAAATAATGCTTAAATTTGAATGATGCGGCAGTGAAACAGATCAGCGGAGAGGCGCTTTCAGCACCTTAATCCTACAAAGCACACAGTAAGTATGACAGCTGGATTACTAGGCAAATACGAGGCATCTGACTGAGGAGCTGCCTGTCACTGCCTTCTTTCAAACCGGCAAGAAAGCTTCCCTCTCTACACAAAAACACAATGATTGGTTAAATTCAGTGAAGAAGTGGTAGCCTATGGTAGCTCCGCCCATTTCAGGAGTCATGAAACCTCATTCTCCTGTCACAAAACTTAACCGCTACTGGTGTTCCCACAAAATCTGCAGGGACAAACTTATTCATATACAGATATGGAAAATGAGTGTCTGTCCATCCATCCATCCATCTATCTATTTATCTATCCATTTGTTAATCCATCCATCCATCCTCACCCAGGAGTCAATAACTGTACTGGGTATCTATGGTGAAGTACCAACAGTGTCCCAGTGTAACTCAATGGTGCATCACACCACACGTGCCTTACAGAGTGTTTAATCAAAGCCAGCACAAACGTGGCTACATAGATCAGCGTTTGCTGACAGATTTCAAAACAAATGTCCTTATTTCACCCTCCCTCTTGAGACACCTTGGAAATATACAGCGGTCGACTGAAAAACTGCAATGAAGGGAAGAAAAAGAGGGGGAGGGGGGAAGAAAGAAGAGCTGAAGCTGCCCAGGAAGCCAGAAGTGTAGAGTCACTTCCTGTTTCCTGTATCCTGAGGGACTGTGGGCCTTCTCCCTCAGACAACCAACGTCGGCAATGTTATCTGTGACGGGATGGTTCATGCTGGGATTCTCCATCACCTCCCCTCACTTCCATATCTGATTATGCCCATTCAGTACATTATCACTGTCTCCTCCTTCACATATATTACCTCGGTTACCTTCTCAAAATACATTGTTTCTGTTACTTTCCTCACATACATCACCTGTCACCTCCCTCACATAAATTATCTCTGTCAGCTCCATCACCTCCTCTCACTCCCTTTGTCTGTCACCTCCCCGACTTGCATTATCTCTGTCACCTCGCTCGTCTGCCTCACTTCCTTCACAATACATCATGTCAGCGCCTGAGCATCAGCGCAGTTTGAGCTGTAGTTCGGGCGCCGGCACTCAGGCCCATTACTCTCTGCAGTCGCCCCCATTTCACGGCCCCGTTAACAGCGTTCACACGGACAGGAAGAAATGCTGAGCCCGGTCGGACTCTCACCATCCACCACCCACTTCTCAAACTCCACGCTCCTTGGGAAAGGTCACTCCTCAACGCTGGCTTGTAGGAAACAGGGCTCAAATGAAATGTGATTACGGCTAAACAAGCAAGTCCTTCTCAGCGCGACTGACATCCAATCGTAACCGCATTAACGTTCATCAGACTGACATGGAGTTGATGCATTTACCACCAATCATGCAGTATGTATCCCTCAGTACTTCAGTACTTGATTACACTGAATTGCATTTAGCCATTTTTCCACACTCAATAATCAAGGGTAACATACATAGCTTATATTTGTTTAAGCGCCATCCAGTTTACACAGCTGGATGTTTACTGAGGCGATTCACATGTGATACCTTGCCCAAGGATACAGAAATATCCCGTCTGGGAATCAAACCTACAACCTCTGTGCTAGTAGTGAAGCGGTTTTCTCCCCCCTTTGGGAGCCAAAATGCTTTATACTATCAATACTGATACTGTGAGAGTGTTCACAGAAGTGTAGGCTAGGTGCTTCCAGCCACTGCAGAAGGTATTAGACTTTTATTGGTTAGAACACTTTTGGCCCACCCCTTCCCTCTGGATGGACCAATCCCACAGCTCGAGAGGCGGCCCACTATGTGGCATGGCTAGGTTGGGCTTGATGGCGAACAGCCAAACACTGAGAAACAGGCACAACATACACCAAAGCCAGCCTCTCTATAGACACATGCAAGTACGAAGAAGTTGCACATGTGTGTGTGTGAGTGTGTGTGTGTGTGTGTGTGTGTGTGTGTGTGTGTGTGTGTGTGGATTACTTACTTCAGCCCAGGGATGTCCAGCATGTTTGTGAGCCCGGTCCAGTTAATGTCCAGCAACTGCAAACAAAAGAGAAGCAGACTCAGGATGAAGCAAAACAACAGTTTTTTTTATGAATGATCTTTTAACCAGAGTAGCTCACATGGCCCTTGTGACATCATACATAATGCAGATCATGAGATCAGCTATAAATATGAGTATGTGTACAAAAGAGGAAGTGACACAATGACTAATATCATAAACTAAGTAGCGGATGTGGGCTTTCGATCAAAGAGCATGTAGGCCTTCTCATTACTGGACAGAACTTTCCTGTTCACCCAGCTAAGTAAATTCATTTAAACATGGACCAGAGGTGTAGTATACTGGCTATGGAGCCGTAATTGAAAATCTGAGGTTACGGGTTCAATTCACAGGGGAGGCACAGTCACTGTAGCCCTAAGCATAGTTTGCAACCTGACTTGGTGTAGTAAATGCCCAGCAGTAGAAGTGGGTTGTTAAAAATCAAACTGTCATGGACAGGATTGGGAATGCTGAAATATAAAGTAAGTGTGGAGACAAAACGGTGACTGATTCGACAGAAAAAGTGACGTTTCCTGGGTGGCTTCATGTACTATGATACTGGCAGTGCGGCCCGCACCCCTATAAGGTGTTAACTTTGCTCCATCGGTGCTTATGCAACCAGACGTAGATCAAACATCGGGTAAACTCAAGCACAGCTCTCATCTCTGCTCAGCGGAAGCAACCCCACCCACAACCCAACCAACACACACGCACACACGCCCCCAACCAGCACACAAACACACACGCACAGCGGTGATGCTAACCTGTGCCCAGGGAAAGTAGGTCCTCACTAGGAAAAATAAGTGGCCCTGCACTTCAGGAGAAGAGAGGTAGGGGCTAAAAATGTCCTACAGTATACTCCTATACTGTATTAGTCTGCCACAAGGACACATCTCTGCATCTTCTTGTAAATCCCTCCTAAAGATACATTTTTGTAATGCTAAAAGCTACTCCATTAAGTTATTATTTAAGTTTTTACATTTTAATGGTAATTTAAGACACAAAAAAAGACAGCCCTACCTTTTCTGTTTATGATTTTGAAACTGACAATGAGGCTCATGTTTTATTTACAGGGATACTTTGCTGAAGCCAATCAGAGTTATGGAAAGTTGAACCACTGACTTGCCTTTATACTGACTCCAGACAATAACTCGGATATGAAGACAGAGTTATTTCTCAAGGGTCTACCAACATAATGGCTAATGAAAGGAAGGCAATAAGAACATTTTAGCTTCCTACTAAAAGCAAACCCTGCATCAATACTGAAGATGGCCTGAATGGAAAATTAAGGCAATCACTTTTAACCAGTACAACACAAACAGATTTTTGAATTGTTTTCTGCTTTTAATTCCTTTGTAGGAATTAATACTTTGTTGTAGCCAGCTCATTGGTGAGGCCCAACCCTGCACCATTAAGTAGCTGAGTCCATATTAGGAATTCAGACAATGCAAGAGTGTGTCTGAAGCAAGATCAGCCCCGCCCCCCACCAAAAAAAAAAAAAACCACGATGCATGACAAAAACGGCTATGGGCAGATAATGGTGCCCTGTTCCGGCACCGCCCAGCCTCCAGTTCAGAGAAGGAGTGTTCACCACGAAGAAAAATGTAGCATCACAACGATTTTCCGCCGAGCGTTCACCCAGGACCCTGCTGGCACCGGCGGGTGAAAGCTGGCGCGGCGAACAAAACGCAGCCCTGTCCCAGTGAGTCATGGGCCTCCCCCACCACTGCCAAAAAACCAAACGCCCCCCTCCCCTCTCCTCCCCTGCCCCACCACTCCACAACGTTCTTTCCAGTCCATCCTTCAAAAACGACATCACCAAAATCAGCCAACAAAATCACACATCCCCCACAATAACAAGGCCCGGGGGGGGGGGGCCAGGAACCTCACAGAAGGAAGGGAGTTTTCAGAAAACACCAAACAAACAAACAAACAAACAAACACACCCACCTATCTCTCAGCATTTATTACCACTATCACACCAGTGAAACAAACTAAGTAAGAAAGCTGTTTTTGCCCCTGCATATTAATGACCCATCTATGGTGTTTTCTGGACTTCTGGAAACACATTCCAACACATTTTAATTTAAAACCTTGACGGTTGGAAAAGTCTTCCAAAGTGGAATTTTCCATGATGCGACACTGGCTGTGCACTCCACTCCACATTTTCATGCAATGAGTCACGAGTCCTCCTGTGATGACTTAATAAATTCTGTGGGAGTTCTGTTGGGGCATCTTAACACTCAGCTGCTACGTACATGAAGACTTAGGTATACCTTACCCCCTGCAGGTGTATCCCGCTTACTTAACACCTCTATTCACCACGCATGAATCGACACTGATGTGAGGGGGGAAGTGACGGTTGACAGCTGTATGTATCATTCGTCTATGCTCTCTCAGTGAGAGTGTAACGTTGGAGAAGTGATACTGTGGGTGTGTGCTGATTCCATGGCTCCTGATTAACCTGTGTGACATTAGGGAGGTGCTTTGGGCAACACCCAACCCCATTGCACCTCTCTGCCGCTACTATTGACTCCGCATGCTCGGTGACTGGTACGACGTCTGGAACATTTTGCTCGTTTGTTTTTTTATGTATTTTTCCCAAGGTTTCCTGTGATCTGATTGGTGTTGGCAGATTTTTTGATAAGGGATTTGGCCAATTTGGGCAGTGCGTCAGTTCAACCTGCCAACTCCATTGTGGGACTCATGAGAAACTGTAACTGAGCATAGGTTGACTAGCATAGCAAGTTTATGGTTGATGTGGAGAGTTACCTCAGGTGGAACTGAGAATTTAGCTTTGCTAACGGTTCATCCATGAGGTACACATGGGAATGTTTGTTAGCTTTGTGACAAGAAACCGCCAATACCAATATAATGTGTGGCATTAGTGTTCGAGTGGCTTGACAACATGACTGCTCTTTCCTGACATTCTAGAATAAAGTTATTCTAATCTATACCATATGGGAATGGGTCTGATGAAGTAGGCTACATTGCTGGAGAATGACTAGGCTATGGTTGGCAATATAAGATGCAAGGCTACCAAAACAAACTGCTCCACAAGTCCAACCCCAAACTGGTATTTCTGATTTACTCCAGCATGGATACAGAAACCTTACCTATCAACATCCAACGATGCCTTCTCTATTTCTATGACTAATTCCTGGGTGTGACTGCACATAGTAACAAATTATTACAGTCAGTAAATGTTGTTCTTTGCCACAACGAAAACACACATTTGTCTGGTTGAGAGTGTGAAAAGCCAACAGGAAACCACTGTGCCCGGCTGTTCATTTTTTCTCCTTACAGAAACTAAACTGCAGGTTTCAGTTAGGAGAGGAGAGGTGTACTGGCTGAAGAATTGTGTATAAATTACAACCTCAGAGTGCACCCCCCCCCCCCATGCTTCCCTGCTGTTTATCACCAGAATTCCAACTTTCCAAGATTCACGTGGTCTTCAGTAGGCAGGGAGACGAGCTGAGCGCTTTTCCACCCTAAAAAGGGCAGCACACGGGCCTCGCCAGTAGTCACGGTTACGGTTGTCATGGTTACAAAGCAAACAGAACTCAGCTTGGAGGTTACGTTGCCATTTTTGTAAGTCAGAGCTGGGGTCAGGCTCAGGCAGGTCATGCCCACAGAGCGTAGTCTCCAGCGTACAGCACACAGACCAGTGACCGCACATGGATGCAAGGACACAAGTCAACGGGCTTACACAAGGACCTGATCTGAGATATACGAGATTCTAAAACTGCTGATTTTATAACTGATTATTATACTTTTAAAAATACTTGGCCTTGTCTGAGTCACCTCAGCTCCTTCTGTATGTACATGCACTCATTAAAGTCTTTATCAGGGGCATCGCTGAAGTTATGGTCTTTTCAGAGGTCCTTTTGATAAAAATTCACCAAATAACTTCAAATAACTAACTCTGTAACTTATGGAATACTGATGAAAGCCTGATAAAAACTATACCGAAGTTAAAAATATGAAAACTTCTTGATGTAAAACTGGCACTTTGGCATGGATTCTGTCAATATTTGCCTTTAAGTTTGACTCAGGACTGAATGCTATCTTTGGCTTTTATCTTCTCAAACCCAGTTTGGCGAGTGGTTCTTGGCAATCGCTAAACTTGACAAACTGTGTTTGTGAAGAAGCGAACACTTGCTTCTCCAAAGACTCTAACTTTCACTGGATCCAGGCTTTATTTCCCTCTCTGACTCTCTGTGTTTGCAGTCATCACCAAGCACAGGCACAAAAGAAAAAAGCAAACACAAAAAAAAAAAAAAACAAGATGAATGTTTCGGTCTGATAGCTAGGGCTTCTAACACAGCGGCTGGGACACACTCAACATTTGTCCTTAACTTTGGCTCCCAATTAAATGTTAGTGTTCATTTTTATCTTCACTAACACAGTTTGGTGACTTCAGTAATCATGAAAATTAAGTCACCAAGCTGTTCTTGTGGATAAAAAAAAACATAAAATTTATTGCAATTAAAAGTTAAGGACAAATGTTGACTGAATCCCAGCAGGTATCTTTCAAGCCCCCCATACCACTGCTTGTTCTTCTCAAACTGCACTGTAAATAAAAGAGGAATAAAATCAACACTGAATTCTATGCAGAAGACAGCGTTCAACACATACATGTGTTAAGGCTGGGACCCAATCAAACACACCCTTAGGAATATGTAATTCATTCAAATCAGAATTTTAATTTTATTTGAGTATTTTCCATTTTACTGCAGATTGGCAAAAATACTCTGGTACATGCTGTCTGTATTCAACAATACCATATTCCCTTCAGAAGAGTAATGTCTGTTTTTGTTTAAACGCAATTGCCTTAAGAGACCAAGTTCATTCAATTTGGTCCTGGACTAAGTTCTCCATTTGCAGTTATGTACAGCGACATCAATCGCAAAGGCCGCCTATACACTGGTGCTTAAAGGAAAGGGAGGTACGCAGACAGAACTGAGACTAAAGAGACAGAGCAAAGGAGGAGTAGTCATAGCTACGGACAAGGCTGTGTGCAGGAGGCTGAGCTCCTCATGTTTAAGGAAAAAAAAAAAATCAATGGTGATGTTTTACAGTCTGTTCTGTAGCTCTGGCTGCAGTGACTGTGGAGGGAGGCGGACCGGTCCATTGTTCAGCGATCAAAACGTCCTCGGCTTATCTGGAGTAACCGGGCTGCACAGCGTGGGCGCGCCTCACTATTCCTGCAGAGCTGGCGCTGGGACGCATGCGAATCAATGAGAGCAGGCCCCCTGTCTCACAGAGCGCACGTGTGCCGAGAGCGAAGGTATCACTGACACCGGATTTACCCGGATTTGGAAAAGACCAGGCGTCTTGTATTGATTCGGCTGCTATTCTGGGAAAGAGCGTTCAGTAGTGTCAGAGGAAATATTCAGACTGCATTAAACATGAAGTGGAACACAGTTCTGTCTAACCCCCGGTAAAAAAAGACAAACGAAACAAACTCCACGTGAAGACTACACAGTGCAACATACACAGTGTTTATTCAGTTTATTTATT
Organism: Albula goreensis; assembly: GCA_022829145.1. Lineage (NCBI taxonomy): Eukaryota > Metazoa > Chordata > Actinopteri > Albuliformes > Albulidae > Albula > Albula goreensis. The sequence goes on along the minus strand of CM040743.1, from coordinate 7,010,778 downwards.
CATGTGCTGTATTCAGTTATCACCTGGAGTTTGTCCCTTTTTGACTAAGATCGCTCCTCTTGTGGATGTATCAAGCCACTTTTAGTTGTGCTCAGAGGCAGAAGTGAAATCAAGGAGAGATTTAATTTTTGTATTAGCCAAAGATGTTTTGAGACAAGAACCCGATGAACCCTTTATCCCAGATACAGCACAGGCTTGTGAAACATCCTCATTCTATTAGCTACAGCTTTAACTCAAAGCAGGGAGGCAGAGTAGTGTCGAGGTTATGGAGCTGCAGGTTCAATTCCCAGGTAGGGCACTGCTATTGAACCCTTGAGTGAGGTGCTTAACCTCAGTTGATGTCCAGCCGTGTAGATGGATAGTGCATAAAAACATAATCCAGATAAGAGAAATAGCTAAACGTATGTAATAATTGCTTATAGTTAACATTGCACTTAAGCCGAACCAGCAGCAAGGGCTGTATTTCAGTCACAATCCAGGCAACAGCACACACCTGGAGAGTGTGAAATATGGCAGGAATCCATCACTTTACGCCATGCTGAAGCATGAGGCTTCCTCACGCCACTATGGGATAATAACACATTTCCATTCCACTTCCCATCTGCTACAGAGAGAAGTGCGGAACAATGACCGGGATACTACAGCTGGAAACCAGAACGCTGTACAAACCCAGAGAGACACATTACTGCTCAGCCCCTGAGCGAAATGAGCAGAACGGCTACCGTAAATATCCGGCATGCAGCAGTCATCCTCCATTCAGATCCTTTATAGCAATACGATTTTACTTCCTGGTTTTTTCCCTCTTTTTAAAGAAAAACTTCTAAGAAAAACAGCAGAAGAGAGTGGTGGCACAGCAGTTCATGGATCCAGTTAGAAAAGTAGTACCCCCTCGATTGCTTTATCACACCCATAAAATATGCAAGACCGTATGTCAAAGCAGGTGGGTATTCATTATAGGAGGAAAAAGGAAAGTGCAACAACACTGAAAATCTACAAACAGGCCTTAAAACTCCCCAAACCTTCATACCCATGTGTAGGGATGAAAAAAAAACACTCCAAATGCAGAGTATTTTAATCTGTTCCAGGTTTTCCTAGCAGCAGGTTAGCAGACTAGCAGACTGCCTCTGCTCAAAATTCCCATCTGCACCAAAACTAAAAAAAAATGTATATAGGCTATACAAGGAAATGAGCAATACAATGTGCTTACTCAAGCCAAGCAACCCCAGGACATGAATCAGTAACTGTGTTTTATGGTTTTTCAGCAGCCGGGCTCTTATCTGTATCTATTGTATATTTCTAAATATACACTATTACAGTCAACAGGGTACATTCTGTATCTGGGCTCTGAATGTAATGTTATTATACCGTGTGGTGTGGATGGCCAGGATGAGCTGAATTTAAGCTCTCAGCAGCAGAGAGGCAGAATGCTGCTTTATCCACACAGCAGGAGCTGCAATCAAATCCTGCATGGAGGACAGCAGCGAGGGGAAGCCACAATGGTGAGACCAGATAACCACATGCAAACGTCATGATACGGTCAGGGTTTGGAGCTGGGCTGGGTGCGGTGACACTGCTGGACAGGCATGGGTGATTCCGTCATTGCCGAGCAACACCAGGAGGCGCGGAATTTTCCACTGGGCTTGAGACTTGATTTTGAGATGCTTTTCAACCATTGGCTGACTGACACCTTCAGTATTTGCTGACTTCCATTTCCAGCCAATCACCGTCTCCCAAATAACAAAGTATTAAGGAGGAAATTAAGACCCTGTTGGGTATCTGAAATGTTAAAATTTCCCTACACAGAAGCCTGATTCCTTTATGTAAGAGGTCCAAGAGTTTAACTTTCCCGAAACCATAAGAACTCATACACCACTAGTTCCCCGAGATACAAAGGCAGGCAGTAAGTTAGATACAAAGGCAGCAGTACAACACGTCTCCGTAGCAACCATTTCAGACACATCCCGTAAAACCGAAAGCCCAAATTTTTTTTCGTTCTTACACCCCCTCCCTCTCCCCCACCCCCGCCACCCAACCCACCCACTCACAGATAAATGAATTTGCTTGAGGCAGACCTGTTATAAACACAATCTCTCTGTCCTGAGGGAATAAGAAACATGACTTAATATCCTGAATATCTCACGCTGGAGACGTTCCTTCTGGGAGCGGATTAAGAGAAGTGCAATTCATGCCCATAAAAGGCTCTGAACGGTCCGCATGGACCGTGTATCAGGACTTGATCTGAACAATATGCCAACAGACTGAAGGACTGGACTCGGAGATCAAGAGAAAACCAAACCTTGCTTTGCAGTAAAATGCAAAGTAAACCGGCCCTGAGCTCGATCTTAAATCTGCTCTGCAGCCACTGTTGAGTAATATTTATTTAAAGTAATGGAGAAGTTGTTATCTGGTCATTTCATAAATAACACTGTACTCCTTATCTTAGTTTCTCCACCCTGCACAGAGGACTCCGCCCTGCAAGCATCACAGATCATCGCGAAATATCAGTACGAGGGTGCGGTACAACACGCTAACGGGTACTTACGGGTTTCTTCAGGAAGAAAACGGACAGCGCTCCAATCAGAGGCATGTCTCCAAGCAGGGGCTCCATCACCACCCTCATGACCCCATGAAGCTGCCGAAACACAAAAACCGTTATCAGTGTTTAATAAAAACATGTCTATCTTAAAGCACACACACACACACACACACACGCACACACACATGCACACACACATGCACACACACACGCACACACACACGCACACACACACACGCTCTACAGAGCATACAGTACTGCATCAACCTTGCACTTAAACATTCCAAAGGCCTCTGTCTGCCTCAACTACATGCCAAGCCATTCCTGGTGTTGACTACTCTCTATATGTAAAATGACAAAAACAACTGAAGTACAAAAGCTGGATCCTTCCACTCTTCAGTTGGTTCAGCATACCATAAAACCACATCCAGCCACACACCAGTGCACTAAGTGTGACAATGGAACAATAGGGCTCAATGGTGAAAGCAGGAAAAACCCACAGCAAATGCTAACATCATCACGCTTGTTAGCAAAGCATGCTAAAGCAGCACTGAATTAGAGACGTCACAGGAACTATTTTAAAATCTACTGCTTTGCCGCCAGTGTGCTCATGCGCTTTACTCAGTGTAATTGATGCAATTTGGGCAGTTTAAAGCTTCAATTAAAGCTCCATTAACCAGAATAATTGAGAATAACAGCTGTACTAAGCGAGCTTATCCAGCAATGACAAGTATGTGTCACCAGCAAAAAACAAATGCCGAAATGTCAACACGTTTCAAAGAAAGACGACGGCGCATCGGGGAAAATAGGAACCACTCTTCTTGTTGAGTGTCTGGCAAAGTAGCAGAGTGGGTAGGGAGCTTGCAGGAACAGTATCGTACATATCCAGCTGTACAAATGGATAGCGCGTAGACGGTGTAGCTTGATGCGCATAGAGGTTTTACTGAACCATATTTTAGGATACTGTTATAAAGCCTGACATAGTCACAAAAGCAGTGGGTCTATAGGAGAGGAACATTAGAGCAAATGACCTTTCATCAGTGGAATTTCCCAACATTTCAATTACCCTGCTGTGAACACTGCTTTACGGTGCTGATCTCATAAATATGAGGATAATATTTTTGCTCCAAATTAGTCTCATGTGCTTTCCGGAACGTTCCGTAATCAAATAGACCAATCAAAACCATCTCAAAAAGCTACAGTGTACTAAAATAACTAATGTGCCTCACAAATTCACTGAAGAGCTTTGAAAATAAGTCCTCAAAGAACAACAGCTTCCAACAAGGAGGAGATATTTTCTCAACCACGTCCTTGTTTGATAGGTCACACATTAAAACACTGCGTTACAGATGGAAATTTGCCAGGAAAACTGCATTATGAGGTCTCTTTTCTTTCCCCGGCAACATCGTGCTGTAATAAACTGTGCCAAAGGCGTCTCGAATGGCATCAAAAGCAGACGCTGTCAACACCAGACCAATGGCTGTAGCAGATCACTCGCTGTGCTGGAGGGTGAACCCATGTATCGGGGAGAAGAATTTCTGCCATCTGCTCTTTGTTGTTGTTCACAATGGTGAAAATGCGCTATCCCTCTTTTTTTATATATCTAATACGTTTAAATGTAGCAGATGCTCTTATCCACTGTGCCTGGCACAGTTCATACACACTGTCTATTTATGCCACTGTATAGGTTCAGGGGTATGACAGCAGCAGCCTTACTAGCCTAACTGGGAACTGAACCTGCAAGCACTGAGCTACAAGCCTGACTGTTATAATACATAACATGTACACACATGCACGCACACACACACAGACACACACACACACACGCACGCACACACACACACACACACACACACACACACACACACACATGCACGCACACGCACACACACATGCATGCATGCATGCACACACGCATGCACACACACGCTCACACGCACATGCACACACGCACACACATGCATGCAGACACACCACAGCATTCAATAACACAGATAACCCTAATACTGAAGTGACCAAGAGTACTGGTGACAGTGCAGGGCGTTCAATTTCCTTACAAAACTAAAGCAACCACAAATGATCAGCAAATGCATTTAAAATGCACCTGTGCTGTTCCTCTGAGCATTTACAGCAGTCAACTAAAATGACCCAAAGCAGCAGCACAGATCCCCATCAGCTGGGATGTGTATATTGACTCTCTGTTGCACATAGTTCAAAGTTTATCCTCACAGGTTCTTTTGCAATATTGACTGAATGCACACACAAAAGCGGTTTGTATTCATCTTGGTAAAGCTAATACACCAGCAGATGGGAACAGGAGGCTTATAATGACTTGCACATATCGGCATGCTTCCAAGAACCATTATACTGAAATACTATTTTTTTTTTTAAAATGAGACTTTTACTGAGTGCAGAGAGGAAAACACTCTGGTGCATGACAGATACCTCACTACAGAATGTTAATACAGACGTTATTGTTTTCATTTGGATTATCATATTTATTATTCTGCCATAATCTACTGAAGTACAGCGGCTGAACGGTCTTCAGAAAATAATGCTGAAAAGTGTCACGAGGCAGAGGACGTCATGAGAGGTCCAGTGGCACTGCGTGTTCATTCATTTGTTTTTAAATAGAAATCCTTTTCATTTGCAAAAAAACCCACAAACTGCTCAAAATCAAAGGAAACATGAGTCCAGGGTCAAGGGCCAAATTCACTTTGTGGATTCTCTGCTACTTTGAAAAACAACGGGAAACTACTGTACCTTCTCAAATCAGCAGCTACGCTTTAGCAATGCCGTATGGTGATATCAAAACAAACATATGTAAGGAAATTTAAAAATTAGAAAGTTGGAATCTACCAAAAGGTAAGAGAAAAAGCTCAAGGACCTCACCTGTATACTCTTGATTCCAGCTCTGCAGTAGTATTTTTTTATGTCAACATCGATCTCTGTATTCCCAACAAAGCTGAAAAACAAAAGGATAACACATTTTCCATCATTAAGGAAAATGAAGATTTGTCATGGCATGGGAGGTGGTAGCAGAGTTAGTGTTAGTTCCATGTAATGAGGGGAACAGGGTGGGGGGGACCCAGGTTAGCTTTTGGGTAATCTGGATGGTGTCTACAAATATGTGAGCGTGGAACTGGCTGGTTTAGGCAGTCTGCCATTTCACACATCCACCGTATTTCAGTGTAAGAAGTGATGACTGAGGCATTCACTGATTTTGCTGGGGAAGGACATCCCCAGCAGCTGAGCAGAGCCACACCACACAGGAGTGCAAAATTAGTCACGATGTGAAGTGTTGATTGTCACACTGGGGACATGGAACAAGGTTTGTTACCTGTAGATGTACTGGATAAGGAGGGCGTGGCTGACTGCAGATGTGTTGGACAAGGAGTGGGCGTGGCTATGTATGTACATGTCGGATAGGCATGGGCGTGGCTATATTAGTAAGCATTGGATAGGGTGGGTGGCTGTATTAGGAAGCATTGGATAGGGTGGGCGTGGCTACATTAGTAAGCGTTTGATAGGGTGGGCGTGGCTACATTAGTAAGCGTTTGATATGGTGGGTGTGGCTACATTAGTATGTGTTGGATAGGTGGGCGTGGTTACCTGTATATCTGCTGGATAGAGGCGGGAGCGGTTACCTGATCTGCAGGTCCATTATGATCTGTCGCTTGTCCACATTCTCAGTGTACACCTTCACTCCGTTCACCCTCAGGGGCTGGAGAGAGGAGAGAGCTGCTTTTAGCGTCGGTAACTTTACCGCCACCCCCATCCCCACCCTGCATCTATCTGCAGCCAGAGAGACAGCAGTGAGAGACCAGGGGCTGGGGAACAGTTCACGCCATTAGGATCTTATGAAGCATTCATAATGCCTCTATCGGCTGAACACAAAGGCCATAAACTGCTCCACAAGAATATGTAATCACGTGGACTGGCTAATGATAACTGATTATCAAAAGCATGTATTCATAACTGTAAAATATGAAGTGATGAAGCATTATATGTTATACATCCTAGGAAAACCAAACTGGTTTCAATATTTATGTAGTTATGGAAAGTTTTAATGCATTATGTATTGTTAATGAAGGCACTGTCATTGATACACACTGCAAGCATGGCTTAAAGCAAAATGACATCACAATTGATTCTGAACAGCATTGACAGCAAGGTACTTAACCTGAGGAGCTGAAGTAAATATCCTGTTTCACAAATGGAATGTATGAACAAATGTGAGTTGTGTAGACATACCAGCAGAGCAAGCACAGGGACCATACTGAGAGGAATAGTGTGTGTATGTGTGTGTGTGTGTGTGTGTGCATGCTTGCCACAAAATTGTGTGTGGATGTGTGTGTGTTTGAGTGTGTGTGGATATTTGTGTGTGAGTGCATGCGAGTGTGTATGCATGTGTGCGTGTGTCTCTGTGTAGGCATGTGTGTGGGTATGGATGCATGTGTGTGCATGCGTGTGTGTGTGTGTGTGTGTGTGTGTGTGTGTGTGTGTGTGTGTGTGTGTGTGTGTGTGTGTGTGTGTGTGTGTGTGTGCGCGTGTGTGAGGCCTTCTCACCTTGTCCCCCATGTCGATCTTGCTGAAGCAGAAGGAGCTGAGGTGGGGGTTAGCCCCCTTCACCGCCGGCTCGATGGTCTCCCGGAACAGCTTGTCCACAAACTGGCAGATGTATGGCCACATCTGCTTCACCGTCTGCAAAAGCCCATGAGATACCGGCCCGTCGTGACCTTGTCCTGGATACCTGTCCTACATAAGCGTCCTGCAGCTACAGATAGCCAGAACTGGTCCAGAGCCAAGACCCCAAATCAATCCTACCCCAGTGAGCATGGATTTCAGTTCAGCTACAATCTAAAGGGCCTGATGTACTCAAACATTTAGTACATGCAAAACTGTTTTGATGGTACCAAAAGCTCTAGAAAGCATGTGATTGAGGTGGTGGAGGTAGTCTGTTTGCCCCAATCACAACTGAAATCATGCCACTGAAATTGCATGTTAAAATATTTCAATATGTGCTTTAAGACTTTGATAAATCTGGCCCCATTTTTTTTTGAAGGTTAACAAATACAGTAATACCCACAATGCATTGCTCGTAGATGACACAAACATTAGCAAGTGATTAAAATGTCCAACTAACAAATATGCTACCAACATATTTTACTGAATCAGAGTTTTAGATCAAGAGATTTTGTTCTTATGAAAATTGCAAACCCACTGGGAGCAATAGAGCTTTGTTCCTCCGTGACATTTTTTACGATAAATATAGAATTTAGGCTTAACAACTTTACACTTCAGACCTAACCATACAGCAATGAAAATACGGGACAAGCTGAACACCTTTCTTTCTGTACGTGTCGACTTCGAAGAACCGCTGGCCTCCTTCGTGTGAGACACTGCAGTGTGCTACATCCCCCCATCCATTGAGGACCAGCGCCTCCTTTTCCGGGCCCAGGGGTGCCAGGGGGATGTCTGGGCAGCGCAGATCCCAGATTCAGCCCTATTTATATCAACCAGCGTCTACAAAGTCAACGGCATGTGGAGCAGCCGGAGAGGATACGGCAGCCCACCGCTAAAAATCACCTCCAAAATCAACCCCCTCCCCGCCCCCCTGCTCCCGCAAGGTGAGTCACGCAGCCAAGAGCGGCCAGTCCGGCTGCCTTACCTTGTTCAGCCATTCCACCCGTTCCACGTCTGGGAAGTGAACCTGGAACGAAAAAAAAAAAAAAAAAAAAAAGGGAAAAAGGGGGTTAATATTTCCAACACTATCTGTGGTGTGAAAAAAAGAGACACAAAGACAAATGAAGAGGGAGAGTAACTAGGACAAGGCCTACATATGGTGGCCTATTTGATGCTCAGCGATGTGCATCATATATCATGTCAATTATTTTGTAATTTAAGAAGAGGGGGGGTGATGTATCTGTAGTATTATCTGACACTGCCTTCAGTAAACAAACACAAGAATGAAGTGGCATGGACGTACAGCGACAAATGTTGCACTGACATTTAGGTCTAGTTTATATCCTCTGTAGAACAGCTTATGTACTTGGGGTCTTGAATTATCCTTGATATACTAACATGCTTATTTGTTTTGTCACTGATACTGGGTAATTGTTCTGCACGCTTGCCACAAAATGTTCTTAATTATCCATTAAATCATCCCCAATCAATAAATTAATTGATGAAGTTATGCATTTTGTGCTCATTACTGCCTTGGCAAACAGCAAATGGCTGATGTTTTGTTGTTTTATTTCCTGACAACAGCACAATTTCCCCAGAATTCTGTGCGTCAGTCCCCTGTACTCAGTCAACAACCCTCCATAACTGTGGCCCACAATTAAAAACAAATGTCAGTTTCTTCTTTGACAATTACAGTAAAAGGAACATGGCTCCTGCCAGATCTGCTTAACTGTGAAGAAAGAACAGCACAGACATGTGGGGCTGTGTGTGTGTTTTTTTTTTTTTTAACAGCCCTGTGGTGCAATAATAATTTAAAAAAACAATTTGAAAAAAAAAAAAAAAAAAACTTGAAATGATTAGTTCATCATTCGCTTGAGTCCCAGATTTAGTGTCAGTGCAGATTTTTCTGCACAATCCAGATTGTCATAGCCATAGAATGCAGAAGTCAGATAACTTTAGTTCTCTACTTGAGTGACAATGACATCGCATAGTTTTGAGAAATAAACACAGCAGCGGTAACTGAAGGTAATATGCTCGAAAAGCCGTATTTCAACAGTTGCGCTGTGAAGGTGAGTGAACGAAATAGGGATGTTGGATTTATTTGAGAGTTTAAAGGAAAGACAAACAATGATTGAATAGAGGCGTTAGTTAGAGCGCGTGTAAGCACTGACAGCACAGATACAGCTTGGGGCGGCGGCCTCGGCATGGGCACGGACCATACGCTAAAATACATCGCAAGGCCTTATCTTTATAACAACAGCCTCTACTAAGAGGGCCTCGCCCTTTAGAGAAACATGGAGCGCAGCTGAGGGGGATGTCATGACTGACAGGTCTGACTCAGCGCGTTAAGGACACTGAGGAGTTAATGCCATTAGGTCCATCTTTGCCCGACATTAACCTCCAGTCGAGCCAAGCCGTCGTCATCGCCTAGACTCGAGCACTCTGAGGGTCTCTGCCCCTAAACATAGACTCGCAGATTTAAACATAGGTTTCTATTTTGTTCTGATCTATTCTTAGATTTCTAGGCCACGCCTGACGACAACCACTCAATTAATTTGGCCCAGAAGGGCGTACACACAGAACAAGCCATGATCACACCTTGTGAACAATTTCAGTGGACGACAGCGTGAACAAGGCCTGGAACCACCACAAGGGAAAACACTGGCCTCCTGGCCGCGCTAGGGTCTGATCACTGTGAGGCCTGTTCACTGCTTCAATGGTCTCGCTAACCTGAATTACAATGGCCAGTCTGCTCAGAAGGGGAGTGTGTTCAGGCTAACGACCACTTTAAATGTGATTTAACAGTCTTCTTAACGACTGTAACAATTAATACAGTCCTGAGTATGGAGTATCATTCCACCTACCCAATTACTTTTCTTCAAATACATAGGAAACCCAAATCTAAGCCAGGATTCTCAATTTTTACTTACAACTGAGCTCTCAAAACTATGCCATGAGGATAACAATGAACACGTGCATTTGACTGTGAATCAAAGTTAAAGCTAAGTGTTGACAGAATCCTAGCCAAAGATACAGAAACAACATGGTCTGTTTTTGTTTTTCACAATTATTTTACTTATGAAATGAAAAATACTGAGGTAAAACAAATTTTGCTCATAATGGCAAACATTCCAGTCGACTAAGTCAGCAGAATTCCATGTCATGTGAAAACTGTGCATTACCCACAATTCCTGCAGTTTACAGGTTTAGTGGCACAGCATGTCAAGTTCATTATACCTCCTGAAGAGTTAAACAGCAGTCCAGCACAGCAAATTACATCTGCATGGCTGTGTTCTGCTAAAAAGGTGTGGCCAGGCTTGCCAACTACACCATTGTGCCTATACTTTCAATCCTGAATTTGTCATTTTCCTGTTGACTTTGCCAGTTTTGTCGCAACTGAATGAGACCGACGCAGCCCTGCCGAGGCACATTTGTCGGTTTTTGTCCTTTTTAGGATCAGTGGGCCGAGAATGCAGCCAGACCACACTTTCCCCACTGCTTTGAGAGAAATCCGTGCAACTGCTCCGGCCCTGTGGAAACGGACAGCCTTTCAACATTCCACATGGGAAGCCAGCCAGCGCTGTGACTCACACTCAAGTTATTTCCTGGACAGGAGAGGCCTGGTGGAGTTCGGCAAGGAGGAGCGCCCGCCTCGAATCCACGTCTCTCGGCCCCTGGCACGTCCTCAGAAACCACCCCACTGCGCTACGAAACTCTGGTTTTAGAGCGCTAACATTTTATCCGGAGAAGCTTATGCAGATTCTCTCACTGGAGATTTACTACAGCAACTAAACTAAAGCGATCCAGGTGAAGAACTTTACTCACAGGCTCAATGGCAGTGGCATAACTGGGTGTCAAACCTGCAACCACCATAACCAATCTGATACACTGCTAAAACTTAAAGCACTGGACTGCCTAGTACCTCTCCAGGCATAACACTGCCTTACAGCTCAGAAGTAAAGATTACACTCAGTTACACAGTTAAATTCAGAGCTTGGAATAATACAGATTCCAAATATGATTCACTAATATAGGGTGCTCTTTAGAATTCTTATGCAAAATGCATCATTTGCCCTGAAATGAAAACTGAAAGGATATCTCAAAACTAAAGGATATACACAGAATATTGTTTTGTGATGACTGAGAAGCTTTGGAATTTTAGGAATTCTCTTATCAGTGCACTGTTTCTTATTCTGCCAATGTTGGACTTAACACGTAGAATAACATTAGATTTTACTTTACATTCTAATTTAACAGTCAACCAAGGCCTTGTTTGCTGCCATCATGCACTGTCGTACAGCAAGTTCCCTCAGCCCCCTAGACATGTTGTCTTAAGCAAGAACTGTTGCAATATCAGACCTGAAGTGGTATGCACTGGAAGGCTTTGACCCAAGGCTAGTATTTCGCAGATTCTTGTATCCACAGTTTCTACACAAGTTAACCTTTCCTTCTACATGCAACCCAGTTATGCAGCTGTACACATACTGAGGTGACCTGGGTCAATCACCACGCTAAAGGTTTCAACGGTGCTGCTTCACCTCAGAGCTGAGCCTGTGACCTCTTGGTTACAGGTTCCGTTTTCTATCCATTACACTACGCTGCCCCCCCAGTTGAGCCACCGAATCTGTGCTAGAATCTACCTGTGCCTGAATCTCCTCAGTTATTCTTCAATTCCCACTTAAGAAATAAGCACAGGGGGTCCTCGGCTTACAAACAAATTCAGTTCCCACAACTTGTCGCAAGCCGATTTTCGACGCAAATCGGAATTTATACCTAAATTAACACTAACATTGTACACACAACACATGAAGGACATATAAAATACAGCAATTAAATGAAACATTAATAATAAAAAAAAGAGAGAACAATTTCTCATCTTTATTTCTGTGGTCGTATTTACAAACCAAACCGCTTAGGTCGAAACTAGGTGTTTTAAGTAATTTATGGGAATGCGTCATATCCACAAAACAACGTAACTCAAGACCATCGTAACCCGAGGACCTCCTGTATTTGTGTTGAAGTAGCTTGTATAGTGATATTATTATGAACTATCAGCATAATGTGTTTACATTCAATACATAACAGCAACTGTGATTGATAGTGTGTGAACAACATTTAAAAAAGCTGATTGGAGTACAATTCTCATGACACAAAAAACTTCAAAGGAAGGGTACATTCAGCACGGCCTCACATCCACACATCCCCCACATGCGGGCTGACCGTGATCCAGAACCAGGATCCCTCCGATCCCACAGAAACCTCCTCACTTCGGGACCTCACAGAAGAGAGGAGGAGACATCTTGTGAAAGTAATTAATTAAACGGTGACATTTCGGGTCATATCAATGCACCGCTGTAAAACTCTGCTGACATCACAACTTAGCTGAAAACCTATCAGACCCACAGCCTAATGGAGTCTCCCGCGCTGAAGCCAGTTGGACGAGACACTGTGCTGGCCTGGTTTTATGCAGACGTAGGTAAGCTCTGCACTTACTGGAATGGGGCTGTGGTTTCACAGCTTTAGAGACTGTGTCTGTGGTAAACGGGAAGCTAAAGGGAAAAGACAAAACTCCAAACAAGGGGCAAAAGTCTTCTGTTTATGTCATGAAATCCGTATTTTGGATCGCAGTGTCACTATTTCACTTTGGTTTGTGGAAACAGGGAATGTTTTGTATTTCGATAGACATTTAGGCTGACAACAGGAAAAACTCAATAAACCCTTTACAAAAATCAATAGTGTAATGGATTAGCGCATCAGACAGTGCAGCAGGCAGGGACGGCTGAGCAGAAGGCCCTGTTTTTTTTTTTTTTTTTTTTTTTACAGAGGGCCAGGGGTGTACTTTACTCCACAAAGTGCAGCTGAGCAGTTAGTTAGCTGGCAGCCTTTCATAAATGTTTTGATTTGGGGGAATTCCATTGGAGAAAATCCTGAGTTTTTGTTGAAATTTAACAAAAAAAAAAAAACAAAAACAAAACACAAAACAAAGTTTAGCAGGTCAGTTCCCTAATCCTGCTGTGTAAAATACCTTCCCGTGGGACTTAGGCCCCCAGCTCATTCAACACTCTACACATGTGTCCAAAACCCAGCAAATACAGCTTGTTGAATGCAGCTTAAGGTGATCTCACATACCTGTCTCTCTGGTAGCTAACGGATTCCAGGCCAATAATGACTTGGGAAAACAAAAAGTGGCATGACGGACGTAGCACCAGGCTGACCAGTCACAAACATGGGGGAAAGTGGGGCCAATGCAGACTAGCGTGGCCAGTGTAAAGGAAAAGCTGCAGGTTCGAGCTGTGACATAATACCGGTTAAAACCCATTAGGGCGGCTCCAAAGCATGCCAACAGCAGTGAGTGAGGTCAACGGGGCCTTTTTCATTATTCCTGAGACAGCTTCAAAGACTGAACTCTGCTAATCCAGGGCACAACCAAAACATTACGTTACAGTCATTTAGCAGACGCTCTTTGACTGACCCACTAACAATGAGGGAGAACAGATGGGCATTCATCGGAATAACATGCGCTATAGTGCCAGACATCGCCAACAACATTCCCAGACCCCACAGTAATGTACATATTACCATCGCTAAAGCTAAAGCCCTCATGTTTTCTTCACCCTTAGCCTGCAAACAAGAGTTAAAACTTGGTTAAGACTTGGTCATGCCTAGTGAATTTAAAACCATTGTTAAGAGTGTGGGAACAGGGTTTATTGGGAATTGCAAATGTTTGTTAGCCGGAAATTGATACCTTTTGCTTCAGCTTTGGTTGTATTTTGCACTTTCAACTTGTGCTTGTTTTTTCTGTGTATTTTTACGCCTATGTTGTTTTGTCTGAAACTTGGTGCGCTGCTTCTCTTGGCCAGGTCTCTCTTGTAAAAGAGATTTTAAACTCAAAAAGACAATCCAGGTGAAATAAAGCTATGCCAAACCGGATAACTCTGCATCTCTCACACGTAGGGTTCACTTCCAGGAGCGTTTCCCAAATTTTGCTCCGGAAATATGAGGTCTGAGAGGAACTTTGGCCTGAGTAAGAACATGGCCGCCTCAGACTGAAGAGGACGGGGTCAGGAGCGTCTCTCTCTCTCTCTCTCTCTGCAGTGCTCCGCACGTGTTGCGTCCCCGTCATGCTGGAGCTGGCGATCCTGACGGGGCCAGCTGCGCAGGGGTCGGGTTCTCCTTCAGCTGCCCGCACGCTTACGCAATGGCGCACTGTCAACGGCGGCCCGCACCGCGACAGAGAGAACGCCACATTCTAACAGGACAAGTCATCCGGTGCTTTACACACGTCTATATCTGTCGCCCTTAACCTCATCTCTGCCCTACACACATGACAAAGCTACACAGCACATACTGTATTCATAATAATTATAATATAAATAATACATTCTTGAATAATAACATTTATAATAAACGTTAGTACAATTTAATGAAATGAATTAATTATTGTTATTGCTAGAGAAATACTGCATGATTACCTAATACATTGTTCAAAGCGGTTACAAAATTACAAATGAAATGGAAATAGGCAGCTCCTGCTATTTACATTTACCAGAGAGACACTGGCAAAGGGAACGGGACACTAGTCCATTTTGCCCGTTACTGACAAACAACACTTGTGTCAGTGGCAAAGTGACAGTAAATTCCACAACGCCAACCTGACCTGAACAGCCTTAGCTGGCTGTTCACCCTACCCTGACATTACGCAGCCCGGCGGTGGATTAGTTACGCAACAGAACAAGATTTCCAGATGAAAAAATCTGGCGATAGCTGCCGACCCCCCCCCCCCACGCTACCCCACCCAACCCAACCCCAATGCGTACAGCAAACAGAGACAGAGATAGCGGGACGTTTCTTAATCTTCACAAACAGGAGTGTGTGTGCAGATATGGGGCCTGTGTGCTGCGGACCTGACTGGCTTCCCTTCCCAATGCAGCGCTTAGCTCTGGCTCACAGATGAAAAAAAAATGGTGCAAATCACCCCTAAGGATACATGGGGGGGGGGGAATCACACCGAACAAATCCTATCAGTACCCACTCAGACTCTGGAGTCATGAATTAGGTGTACACCATTGCTGCCCTGCCACCGCGATTCTCCTGGTCTATATATAGGCCGACTGAGTTAGCGCAGGAGGTAGCAGAATGACCGCTAGGTCCGAACACCAGTGTTTTCAGGACTATCATGTCTCAAACAGTTAGTCCATAGCAGCATGTTGCAAGTCGTGACTTCCACAGGTCAAACACTATCGATAAACTATATTGATATTTCTCTTGTCGAGGAGGGGCTGGGAGTGTTTGGAACCATGACATGAATTTTTTTTTGTAGACAGAGAACTTCCACTGACAACAGCTGAGAGGCAAAGGTCTACACATAATCATATAATCAATATTTTTAGCGTGGTCGAACCACAGAGCTGGGGAGGGTACTTGAATTAAGGGTCTGTAAGGTTGTACATCTAAATTGGTGAATTACAATGTCAGGCTTTTGGACTTTGTGAAAACATGTTGAGTAAGTCACTCAGGATGAGAATATATGCTAAATTCCTACATACATATATGTACAGTATATGTATAAATGTTTTGTGCAACTTCAAGATGACAGGCAGTTCAAATTAAGGGTAAGCCAGGAAGCTCAGCTGAACCCATAGATAAAAGAGCACAGATAAGTGCCAGCGTAAACACTCATAATCATTTCCTCAAACAGCAAATTAGTCTACTTTGACAGATAAGGCAGGCGTTTTTAAGTGAGCTGCTCCAGGGCGTCGTCAGTTTTTGAGCCCAACACATTTCACTTCATGTGGTTTCATCCAATGATTCATAAACGCTTCCTCTTACCTGATCTGGTGGCTACCCAAAAGGAGAGTCACAGTCCCTCAGCGGAAACTTTGATTGGTCAGTTTCTCTATACCCAACACAAAAGGGATTCCACAACAAGCACAATAGCCACAAACTGTACTCAGATCAGGCAGGACTCCATGGCGCTACACTGTAGCAGGAAGTAAAAAAATATGTAGAAGCAGAGGCAATGGATGTTAAGGACAATTCTTAAAATTAGCCTCATGTGTGAATGTGATAACTATGAGTCTGACAAACAATTTTTTCCCCATTGTGGCATAACCTTGCTCAGGTTTGGGGGAGTAGTTTCCTAACCGATCGAAACTCAGTCTCCATGGTGACTAATCACAAGTAGACCAATGTCTCCAGCCAATCGGACCCTGCCTCAGATCCTTGAAGGCACCAATGAGCCTGCAGACAGGCAAAAAAATATCTATGCCAAAAAAATTTCAGTGTTTTCCCAGCATGCTTTCTCTATCATAGAGCGGGTATCTGAAGTAAAGGTTATATTCAAAGCACAGGCTGTGCTGTTGACAGTGCCACGGCTCCTAGCGCTCCTCCACAGTGTGATCTGGAGGGTGTGAAACAGTCACTCAATCGAAGATGAAAGCACTGGAGAAGGGCAACATCTTTGGCAGCCATGCTTTCCAGTGTGGGCTGTGTGCTACTGGCACAACTGTAAGTCCAGGGGCATAAAATAACAAACAGGGATGGCAAAGACAAAACTGTTTACAATTTAAAACACACACACACACACACACACACAGATTGAACACTGTGGTGTAAAAAGGGTTTTACGACCGTTCTTTTTTTTTTTTTTTTTTTTATTGTCATCTTCAGGGAGACATCATGTTCTGAGCACCGGAGCATGGCCCATTCTGAGCTTCCTCCCTGGCTCCGTTCCCCGGGAAACAGCCCCGCCCACGCCCGGCCGTGAGTGACTGACGGATGGCTGGCTCAGGAGGTTTCATGCTGCAGGCCAGACCTTCGGCCAGTTTATCTGAGACACTGACGGCTCAGGATCCAGAGACCTCACTTCGGATGCACTTTGTTGTAAAACAAAAAATAATAATAATAACGACATAAATAAAATACCATAAAAAAGGTGGAATTGGCCTTCTCACATGTATTTATTGCACGGATTTGTCCGCAATCCCACACACCAGACCCAGGATAAGCTGCTACCATTTAAGGAAAGATACTAGCTGGCTTCTTACCCAGACTTTGTTTAAATAACTAGGCCTATTGAAACACTAACAGCCTTTATAGACAGGAAAATATCCTGTAGATTGCTGACAATTCTAAAACAAAAATCCATGTCTCACCTTGCCTTGTTGAAATGTTTTGAGGATCTGAAGGACTGTTTTCACACGTTAACCACATTCAGACCTCAGCTGTTACAATAATGTATCTGACCCTGGCCTGAGACTCTAAGGCAGGAACTGCTCAAGGCAGGGAGATGAGAGTGCAGTGTTTCAGGGAAGGCCTTGAGGAGACATCCAAACACAACTGTCCTCAAATAAAAGCCATTTCCCCAAACGCCGTACGATTGTTTTCAAAATGGCTGTCACAAATACAGCACTTTTTTTTTTTTTTTTTGTCCCTCCTCCAAAACGAAATCCATGTTTACAAGAGGTTACATATGTGCTGAAAACCCGACACATCCTGCCCTCCACGACGGCAGGTCACCCTGCCAGTTCGCTGCGCAGACAAACATTTTGAATCCGGCTGCCAAACAGCCCGGTCATAACCCAAGAGGAACTGACGTGTTTGCACGAAAGACGCAACTCATCCTTCAGCCGCCCTGCCCCCAGCTCTGCCGATGAGGACGGGCCCGGTGTCGACAGAGAGTCATTCATGCAAGGGTACCTCACAACAAACAACAAGGGACAGATATACGACACGGACGTGCGGCTAACAGCTTGACTGCTGAACCTTAGTACACCCAAAGCACACAACCCATATCACACTGTCACACATGATTATATAAGTTCCAGTTCCAAACAGTGTAACAGAGGTGAATATATAATAATGTGACAAAAAAAGGCATGGTCAAAATTCTAATCATTTCATGCATAATTTACATTTCCTTAACGCTTGCAGACTCTGTTTTGCTTCTCTGCACGCCAAAGACAACTAGCAGGACTATCTGTCATCATTACAATATGTCATGACACCAGCTCAGAACACCTCCAAGTCATTAGTCTGTGGCAGGCAGTTCATTTTATCATTTCATTTCATGATCCAAGTTCAATGGCCTCTTTTTATTTAGTAAAAATACTTCATTGACAGCAATACTTCACCATTTTCATTTCACATTTAATGGACTCTGATACAGAGCAACTTACAGCTTTCCTTTCTACACACTATACAGCAGCTGCAGTGCCCTACTTGGGGGTCAAACCCACGATTTTGGAGTCGGGAGCCCAGATCCCTAACTGTTATACAACACTGCAGCCCCAAAATGGATGTTAGCCAAGCTTACAGGCCACATTTTCATTCACAGCCCATGGATACCAATGTATGTATGAGCACAATATCACTGGAAAAATTTTTTTGGTTGTCAAATACACCATATTTGAGAGCATGTTAAAATTTGACAAAACTGGAAGGAGTCTGCTTGTCTTCGGTGTGTATGGACACATTTCTAGGGGGACAACCCAAATCCTGGCCAGCACCTTTTTAACACTCTATCATTTTCAGGGTGGATGTGATTCCAGCCAGCACTTTGTACCAGAGTTGGATCATTTTCAGCCGTGGTACACTGTGGCCTATTTTACTGAGAGTGGGTGACACTTCGACCACACAAGGTACCGCTTTCCTTCAAAGCATGCGGTCACATTTTTCACGGGATAACCCTGCCCTGCTACCACATTTTTTTGGCCGGGCCGGCTCGGGCCCTGGTTCCCGCTGCCAATCAGACTTCATTCCTGGCATATTTGCTGAAAGAACAAGAGCTCAGATCCAGGCAGCTGACAAACAACTCCCACACTACAAAAAAAAAAAAAAAAAAAAAACAAAACAATAAAAAAACGTTTGCATCATGATGGAGCGCTGATAACGACACATGGCTTCCAATGCTGCTGACTTGGCTGTGCACCCGCTATGAATCCTGGGAACTATCCGAGCGCCATCAATGCCACCATTCCTCTATGTCAGCTTCCCAGCGACAGAGCATAAACGGTGCAGTTTTCACACCAGATGAGCTGCGCTTTACACGCAAACACTTCCTCATGCGGGACATTTACATTGAATATTAGAGGGGGAAACAAAGGAACATGGTGCGTTACCGCATTAAAAATGACAGGCAAATACAGTTCACAGCTACTATTTAAAAAAAAAAAAAAAAAAAACACACACACACACACACACACACACACACACACACACACAAATGTGGAATAGGTTGTCATTTTTCATGGTCACGCCTACGGTGTGTTTGCGAACAGAATGATATCATACTTAAATTTTATGCTTCCAAGCCACGGGCCTGCAGCAGCGTTTTCAGTTGCCCCTATGTGAGACAGGGCCCAGAGATGATCGCTAACAGTAGCGAGCAACGCGCAGCCGGTCCAAACTACAATCAACAGCGGGCTTAGTTATGTATCTGCTGGAGAGGGTGGCGGGTCCCTGGGATATCTGCGTATATCCCACCAGGGCCCTCGCCTGTCTCTCTCGTCAGCACATTAAACAAATTATCTACACATACCTGGCAGGCTCTCATGCCCCTGCAGAAATATCCACCCTTTTAATCAACAAGGAAATATGCCTGGAGATGTCTGATGCATGCTAGCATGATGTGAAAAATTTATGAACGCTATTGACTGGTTTGTTGGATACTGCAATGGCAGTTTCAGTCAAAATTAGGCTAAGCACAAACACAGTTTTACCCTCTAGGCCTGTTTTGTAAGCCTAACTTCACACTCTCTGTGGCAAACAGATGGCCTGCTCCCGTGTTTGCTCCATCCTGTCTACATCCAGAGGTTCCGGTTTAATAACTTTGGTCTCCATTGTTGTGCTGAAGCTCATTAATATTCATGAAGGGTGTGCCCAAGGACAGTGCATCCACTGCAACAGCTTTGCCATTGATCACACCTCTTCATGAATATTCACAACGATCTCTCCTTAAAAGGGCAGAATTGTTAGCTTCTGCATGCACAGGGTGTCACAGCCCATTCCATAGTCCTTACACAAGTCTTTTACTTGATGCAGCATATCTATGGTAGCTATCATCTAGTGCTGCACCAATGCTATGGTAGCTCCCCACCCAAATGCTTTACATCTATGGTAGTACAGCTGATCACTTAATGCTGTGGATCTGTGGCAGCTACTTCAACAGAAAGCTGAACGTCTATGGTAAGCTCTCACAATCAAAGCTGTGCATCTATGGTATCTCCATCTTTATCAAGCTGACCATCACCATCTGTGCAGGTATCTTCAGCGCAGCACCAATCACTACCTCCCCAGCAAAATCAGGCTCGTCAGCTATTGACACATCACAGGACGTGAACTCAACAAGCTCTTGAGAGGTCTTCCTCTAATGCCCAGCAGCCTAGCGAAAAGAAGTGCAGACTTTCGAATGGTGTTAGAGAAGGTTGAGGGTTTTTTTCCTTCCTCTCCTTTTACCGTGAGTGAAGTATGAGCCATGAGCTGGAGCATTCAGTGCTGTCACACAGTGAAGAGAGGGAAGGTATCCGAGTGTCAGGGTGTGACATTTAGAGCAGAGAGAGATGGAAGTGGTACTTGTGAAGCACGTTCTCATTAAGACTCTGTGCCTTGCCTCTTGGCTGGGTGATGGCAAAGACTCAGGATAAAAACTGAATAAAAGTTGGTCAGAGATTTTTTTTTCCTTCTCATCAGAATCTGTTCTCTCTCCTGGATGGCAGTCACAACTTGGCCTCCAGCTGTGGCCTACAAGCATAAATTATTATGTCCTCTGTTTAAAATAAAAAAAAAAATAAATTACAAATCTGAGTTTCACAAATGACATCTTTAAATGTCATTCAGACATTCTTAAATCTTCCCAGGTGTCTTGTTCAAGTATTGTTGTTCAGGTGCAAGCAAATCAAAAAATATACATATGCAGGCTGTGCCAAATGTGTGTGTGTGCATGTAAAACTTACACAAAATGTATCAATACATGTTTATACAAGCCTAAAACAACCATTACTTTACCACATCATCATTTATAGCCTTAAAATAATGTCGCTGATCTCCGGAGGTATGTCTCCTTGGTGCCTAATTTAAGCTGGTGCAGCCACTGTGTGAGTCTCCAGTTAGAGGAGGCTTACCCTAAAGCCACCTCCGAGGACAGCTGCTCAGTCAGACCGCTGGGAAGGGCCTGTTGTATCCTCCTTGTCAATCGAAACCGCCCCATTAACATGTTTAAATCCACGACCGACAAATCCGTGGGCTACATTCAGGCCTGCGGACCAATGCTGCAGCCAGCTCGGTCATAAACATGCTCAGGCCTACTGCTTACTCCCACCGTCGTTTCAGACCATCAAGATAGGCAACAGACGTGAGCAGCTTTGCAGTTTCAGAATTTTCACAAACTCATGAAGAAAAGATTTAACAAGTGGTTAAAAATCAAACCAGTGGCCTGTCTGTTTGACTTCCTGCGAGAGACTGTTACCATATTATATTCATAGAGCTGTCCCTGTATACTTGGAGTCTAACTCTGAACTGGGGTTTATTTTCAATATCTCACTGACTGACTGATTCAAATCATGACCTCAAACAATCACACCGTATTAGCTCCCAGATAAGGTCTCAGTATACCTTCTGGTCTCATAACGGAAAAATTAGAGTAAGTCTGTTCTCTTTTTCTTTGATTTCAGAGAAATCCAAATGCCACTGAATCCAAATAGCCTTCTCTCATTCCATTGATTATTTTCAAGTGTCCATGTACCCAAGTTTTAAAGGTACGGTATATAAAATACAAAATGCGTTTCTCTATCAGAGGTGGACAACTGACTAATTAAACGGGGTGTTACTATAGAGAGTACAATTCAAGGCAGCCAAATTAAAACAAAAACTACGGAGTAAATGCTTTTAAACATTTAAAAGGAAACATATATATTCAGTTTGAAACGATATTTGCCATATTAACTAAATTCCTTTCAACTGACCATGAAAAGGGAAGTGACATCACAGACACAGATCATCTGAGATCTGAAAGTTCATAAGATGTTTTGGTTATGAGAAAGAGTTAAGTTGTTTTCGAGCGAGTTACAACATCGACTTAACGCTGAAGTGACGTCACGCCCATTTTTACATTGAAAGATTAACTAGAAACTGCAGAAAATTTAATTGAATCCAAGGGCCCGTCTTAAAAGAAAATGTATCTTGGCAAGACAGAATATGCTCGACAGGATATGATATAGCAGAACACAACAGAGATGTCATCATTTGTTATTTAATCCACGCTTCAAAAACTATACACTTTAACTTGATTAGTTACAAGTGATAAAGCTTCAATGAAAGTCCATTGATAGGTTACAAAAGGCAACAGAATGCAGTGCGTTTGATGTGTACAGTAATTAGTTTCATTTACTTCTCTGACTTTCACCACCAGATGAGACAAAAACATTGATATCAACAATGAACATTAATGCACTTTTAACGACACTGTAAGCGCAACCGCCTCACATCCATCGTCCAAACAATCTGTTCAAAATAATGTAGCCTTGTTAGTACACTTACCCATGGTGGTAGTTCCGAAGTTGGCACACTCTGGCGCACGGTTCTCTCCTCCTGTTCCAAGAATGCCAACGCTCTACTCAATCTCGTGTCTTTGTTTCCCTTATTTTTCCTCCACCAGAAAAACGCCGCAAGTCCAATTAACACCCAGCTGAAGCTGAACTCAAAATATCCCAGGACATAAATGGGAAAAATGATGGCGAATGTCTTGGCAAATTTCATCCACATCTGTGTGGCATCAGCAAGGGAGGACTCAGGCTCTTCGCCTGGGTCCACTGGAGTTGGTGAGTTTGCCTTCGTGTTTGCAAGGCTATTCGTGGCATATTGTCCGTTTTCCCTTGTATGTCCCGTTGAATTTGACTTGGTCGAGTTCGCTCCTTGCGCTGCGTTCTTCGCCTCCTCACTCATTTTCACCCTGCCCAAAAGTTTCAGAACAAACGCCCAGAATATCAAAAGATAGAAAAAAGTTAGCTGGCGATATTAAACAATCGCTGCAGCTTGAATCTTTTAGACCTTCCCCTGTTATGTTGAAAGCTGCCAAGCTATCACGTTTCTATACTTGCATGTAGCTAGCTGGCTAAGAGGCTATCTCTTGCTTAATCAACACTGGTTCAATCACATACTTTTCTGAACTAGCTCTGGTTACCTGCAGACACCCAATCCCCAGGAAATGAGAGGAGGAATGGATTCGCACAAGCTAATAATCCACGTTGCTAGCTAAGGTAGCTAGCTATATGACCTGTTCTAAGCATTACTTATTTTGAACGTCAGATGATATTGGGCTTACTCGTTTCCGTATGCGACATCAGTAATCCCTTCAATTCACTGAGCTTAGGTCCGTTCGCTGCATGGCGTCCCTCGGACGGCTTTAGCCTTGTTGCAAAGACACTACTGCTGCTGCTGTCTCCTCCCTCTCACCACATCCTGACTGAAAACTGCGTTGATTTTGCCCAACACGCTCACTCTGCGGGTTCATGGTTCAACCCCTTCGCAATTTTTTTCCAACAGGAAAACCGTCATTGACAAAGCAGGTCAAACTTAAAAAATGGTGTAGTTGCTAACGCGCAGTAGAAAGCGCCATCGTGCGGACAGCTGTCTCGTTTCGTGTTTAAATCGAACTGAAGTGAAAAAAGTAACATAAATAAACCAATGTTGCTAGGTATCGGTTTCAGAGTTTGCCAAAAGTTTTTATAGCAGCCTTTTTAGAGACTTGTTCCTAGTCAACTTGGGAATTAGCTAACACAGTGATGCAATACACACAATGGAGCAGATCCTTCAGAAACTCCAAAAATAACCATAACACTTTAAACCATGCCACCATAAGCATGACAAGTTAAGAAAATATTGAAATGCTATCCAGTCTACGACCCACAGACACAGTAGGCAGCTTGGCCTTAGTTGCAATGTCGAGTATGTGCGCCGGTTCCTTTATATCAATTCTCAACAGCAAAGTCGTATTAAATCATATTTATGTAACCATGTACTCAATTATATCGGCCTATAATTTTGATTCTGTAATTTCTCGTACAACGTGCACCTCATCGTGCAACCTAAAACAATGCGCACCGCTTATATGAAACATATTTAACATGAGCAAGGTCATGGGTCCACAACAAAAATGATTTATGTTTATTTTACGCGTCATCACCTCCAATGAAAATGCTGCTGCATTTACAAATTTGTGCATACATTACTACCTTCATGCTTTGGAGCTATATTGATTGCCATATCACTGTTATATTATATTATATTATATTATATTTTCTTCTTAATGGCTGTAGAATTGGGAGAGGAACGTTTGGAATGGCAATGAATCTTGCTCTTGTGGGGGTTACCAACAGCAACAAGAGCGTTTCACACATGTGGTCCTCCATATGAATTTCCATGCATCCAGCCGTTTCTCTGACTGTAGTGCACACTGTCAAAGGAGCGAGACCCACAGATAATAGAGCGCATATGAGTCCCACAGGCTCTGCTTGCTTCTCTGACATGAGAGGCACTGAGCCGAGTGTCACCCTCCTCCCTGGCGTGGGCTTTGCTGTGCGCCCCTGTCCTCTCGCCTCAGGCTCCCCAGACAGATGGTGGTGATGTCTTTGTTATCAGCGGTGTGGGTGTTTCCTTACGGCCCTCTCTTATGCGCTCCTGCGCTGTCAGCCGCTCTGAGTCTGGGAGGAGATCAGAGAAACCCTTCAGGTCCTAGCTGTGTGTGTGTTTTTTTCTGCTGTAGACTCGAGAGCTTCAGCATCAGTCACTTCACACCTGCACCTAATGGCTGTTACAGTGACCCACCTAAGGGCAGAGGAGCCACCATGAGCCAATAGAGATGGATAGATAGTGAGATATGCCCCACCCCTACATATTTTTATAATTCTCGCACCCCCCCAATTCAGATTGTATATTATATCTTATTTTCGCAAATGTGAAAAACTTCTCAAGGTTCCTCATTCCCCTCCCCCCCTCCCCCGACCTTTCAAATACTTACTACACCCCTTTGATGAACAGTGAGAGCGATTAAGCAATAAAATCATTCTTTTAATACACCAGGGGTCTAATACTGCAGTCCTGGAGGGTCACAATGTGTACGGCTTTTTGTGGTTTCCTCTTAAGTCAGCACCCCTACAGGATTTGAGTTTAAGATCACTCTGGTTAAACTAATCTTTTAGAGGTCCATATGGCCCAGATTGGCTTACTAAGTTATGGTTCATTGCTAGTGCCATGGAAAAGCACAGTTGTTTGATTCTTGTGTAGGGCATCACTGAACTACCCTGCTGTATGCCATTCCCATTGCAATCTAGGAATTTACTGAAAGCCTCTTCCCATGATTTTGCAGAAGGCAATTCAACCCAAAGGACCTGAATCACCGCTGTGCTCAGAATACAG